>CM046471.1:763723-853597 GCA_025506415.1 Flaveria robusta | reverse complement strand
ATAATGTTTTTTTGTCATATCATATTTGTTTTGTATGTGATGGTTTGTTTTTCATATCCTTGTTCTCTTAAAGCATCTATCATAGCAAAAATGTAACTTAAAGGGATATCTTTTAGTTGTGTGTACAATGATTTCGAGGTTTTTAATCACAAATTTAAGTGAGATGAAAACTCAATTGAAGATTGGGTGAAGGGATGGGACGTTTAAGTCACTTTCTAATGTTGCTTTAACTAGTTTATACATTTATGTCAGTTGGTTCTAAAAAGCTATCTCATGGGAAGTTTTAAGTCGATTACTAACGATATAAATTATTAGAATATAAAATAATTTGATACACTTGACTAGTGTTGGGGTCTTGTAATAAGTTAAGTGACGGTTCGTGCTATTTGTGGGTTAGGAACATGAGTAAAGTGGTTCCTAAATTATGGTTAATATAGGTATCCATAGACGAAAATTCTAACCTTGAAAGCCCAACAAGTTTTGATCACACTCTCCGGTTCAAGGCTATCGACCGTTAGAAGATGTGTATAACCGGACCTTACCCATTGAGCCAACCAAATACCAAGATGCAGCAGGAAATGCTCAATGGCAGGAGGCTATAAGAGAAGAGATAAGAGTCTATAGAAAGAAACAAAACTTGGTACCTAACCAAGTTACCAACAGGCACAAACCAATTGGGTTAAAATGGGGTCCGAAGGTGAAACGAGATGCAAGCGGTAAATGACTAGACACAAGGCGAGGCTGGTGGCAAAGGGATGAAACAACAATATGACGTCGATTATGATGAGGTGTTTACGCCCGTGGCATGAATTGAAACAGTTTGACTTATTTTGACTTTAGCCGCTAGAGAAAGGTGGAAAGTTAAATACTTAGATGTAAAATCAGCCTTCCTTCATGGAGTTCTAAAAGAGAACGTGTACGTAGTTCAACCAGATGGGTTCTTGAGAAAAGGCAAAGAAAGTATAGTGTATCGTGTAAACAAGGCACTTTACGGACTCAAACAAGCCCCGCGGGCTTGGAATCATAAGCTGGATCAAACACTTAAAAATCATTTTTCTACCAAACCTTACACTTGTAAATATTTGCACCATATGTTTTTGCGAGAAGCAACACCAATACCACTAAATCACAAGATTATATCATTGTAAATGTAATAATAAGGTGTTCAAGTAGTTCCACACATTGTTGTCATTCCCTCTACTCATCACCAAATGCAATGGTCTTTCAATTTCGTTATTTCCATACAATTAAGTTATCGTGTTTCATATGAGGGTCCTATATTTACATAATTTTGATGCTTTAATTTGTAGATGGTGGGAAAGAGCTCTCTAAGCTTACGATTATTAATCTGTCTTTCATTCTAGAAAAATATATCATTCCACAACCAATCATACTTTTCATCCTCTCTTGAAAATCAATTGAAACCTTCACTAAATCAGAATTGATTTTAGATATTCTTCTATGTACATGTTTTCCTTGACCAATTCACGAAACATTAATATGTATTATTTTGTATTTAAATATTCTAAATATTTTTTTATTTAACATTAATATTGTGACCAAATTTTTCTTTCCCTAATATCGTAACATGATTAATAAACAAGAATATATATAGTTGACATTTACTAAACTAAGTAATTTCACAAGGATGCTTGTAGTTGAGACATCACAATCAAACAATTAACAATTAAGGGGTGTTTGGCCTAGTTTTTATTTTAGGTTTATGCTTATATTTAAGTATCTTATAGCTTATTTTTATTTGATAAGTTCTTTTTAAGTGTTTGGATTAGCTTATATTCTACAAGTTGATTATACGTTAAATCCATCATTATTTAATTTGTTACGGTAATAAGTTGCTTCAATATTCATTAATATACCATCATTTGATGGCAAATGAGTAACTTACATCCTTATACAAATAAGCTTTTTCAAATAAGCTAAAAAAACCATCTTCAAATTAGCTTATATAAACTAATAAGCATAAGCTTAAAAAGCTAAAGCAAACACTAAATTAAGCTTATTTTGTAAAAAAAGCTAAAAAAGCTACAATCTTTGTTAAAATAGCTAGGCCAAACACCCCTGAGTTGACATGATTTATCATATATAGAATTTCTTGTTTTTAGTTTAAAAATCATTACACATCAATATTATTAAACTAAAACTCTTTAAAATAAGATGGTTTAGGTTTTCATAACCCTCCAAATGATATATTCTTTTATCATTGGAGTGTCCAACAACTTTGATTGTTTACAACTTCAGTTTTAAGTTAGTACCAATACCGTAAAAGACTAAAAAAAAAGAACATAAACAATTTTCAGTTCAAAGTTGTTTTCTTTTCAACCTTGAAGGTTAGAATCATTACTAAATAAATTTTCGGTCTTTAAAACAATATGTATTTAGAGAGTAATTACTTGAGTTAAAAAATAATTATTAACTTCGTCCCATCTTTGTTTCTTCTCCGCTTTGACACCATCCTATGAATTCCTATAGCAAGTCTCACTCAATGGTAGAGCTTGAACAAACATACAAGAGAGGGGCGAAAGTAACGGGACCCATAATTTTTATTCCTATCACTATGATTCAGGTGTTATATGTTCGGGCTGACGATTCGGTTCGGATTGGGTCCAACAATAGAAACACTAAATATCTAATTTTTCTTTATTCACTCAAATGAGGTTTTACATTAAAAAATAGATATATTTAACATACAAAGATCTAAAATATTTATGATGATGTGAGAAAAAAATACCTAGAACAATAATTATAATTCAGCTCGACAATTTTTAAGATCTCTTTTTTAATGGTTAAGATCCACTTCATTAGTGTTTACTTTTGGTTGTGTAGCCTCAAAATTACCAGGCTTTTTCTTGTTGGCTCACTTGTTAATGCTTTGTGACGTTTACTTTCTTAATGGTTTTGAAGATGTCAACTGTCTTAATCACCTTGAATCTGCCGTAATCCCTGATCTCACTATTTTTCTAATTCTTCATTTGATGTCAATAACATACACACCACACAATTCCCAATATTCCTAAATGATTATTCAAACAATTAATTTAACTTTATATAATAGGGGATGGTTCAAACGTAAACCAAAAAAAATTGTGTAAACCTATAGACTAAATCTGCACCTTTGATTTATGAGATCAATGGCTCATATTTGTTTGACTTTTGTACACGTGCTCCAACAAAAATACAACTTTTTATTATTTTATTTAAAAAAAAAAAGTCATTAATCTTAATAAATCAAAGTTGGAGATTTGTTTATTGGTTTATATAATTTCTATTGGTTTCATTTGAACTCAATCATAATATAATATAATAATAAAAGATGTTTAAAATTGAACTTAAATTTAAATATATCCAGGCGAGGTTTACAGGGTGTGCTTCCTAGTTTTTAACCTCTAATTTCGTAGCAATTTCTCTTTCAAAAATTCCAGTTTGACTTTTCAAGTAGTCAATGTTTTAAACATCTTATATATATATAGATAGCACTCAAATATCTTCGGTGCAATCAGTTTTGGTGGTAACAATGGGAGGCAAGAATTCAGCAGACTCCCGTTATCAAAGGTCAAATAGCTTACTTACCCCAAGTCATCATCATGCACCCAAGCCACAAAGAAAGTTGGATCGAAAGTACGCGAGAATAGATGATGATTACGAGACGCTTGAACAGGTAGGTAACTTGTGAATCAAGTTATGTATTTCTTGAAATAATTCGTGTTTCGTAACTCATATTTGAAAGAAGAAAAAAAATGTTGTGTTTTAGGTACGACTGCTCTTGCTAAAGCTGGGCTCGAATCATCGAATCTCATTGTTGGCATCGATTTCACCAAAAGCAATGAATGGACAGGTTAATATTTGATCAATCTTCTCAATATCAAACCAGTTGTCTTATCGGTTCACTAGTCAAACCTTTTGGACCAAGTTTAATCAAAGTATACATATATGTGTCTAATATGGAACAAATTATTGAAATACTTTATGTCTTGATATATGTTTTCAATTTTAAAGATTTAAATAACTATAATATGAAGTCTAAAGTATTAAATTAATAAGTGTGTGAGATTTTGTGGCTAATTTTGATCAGCATGCATATGTTGTTGTTACAAACTTTGTGGCTAAAAGAAGCAAATTTGTAAAACAAAGTCAGGGATGAGATCATTCAACAGGAGGAGTTTACATAGCATCGACGTCGTACAAAATCCCTACGAACAAGCAATATCGATCATCGGGAAAACTTTAGCGGCTTTTGATGAGGATAATTTGATCCCATGTTTCGGGTTTGGAGACGGTATACAATCAATCACACTTGATTTCATCTTTGTAACATTATCTTACAAATATTTTATCTTAACTTGTTTTTGTTTTAATAAATGTTGTTTTGTAGCCTGACACATGATCATAGCGTATTCAGTTTCTACCCCGATTCGCGTAGCTGTCATGGATTTGAGGATGTTTTGAGACGTTATAGAGAGATAGTTCCCCAACTTAGACTTTCAGGTTCCTTAATTTGTGACAGCGTGACGAAATTTCAATCATCGTTTGATCATTGAGTTTTGGGCTATAACATAGCAAGAATTGAGCTGAGACGAGTTTGAGAACCTTAAACTAAGCTCAAACTCGGCTCATGGTCAATAAAAGTCAGAACCAGCTCAAGCTAACCTAAAATAGCTTAAAAAAATACCAAGTATGAAAATAAAATTCAATTATCAAACGCGTCACATATATGTATTAAATAGCTTAATTACAACTTATAAGATCAAGCTCGACTCGCTTTATATTTCTAGAAAACGATCTATTGCGTAACTTGATCTAATATAGTAATATCGTTTGCAGGACCGACATCTTTTGCACCTATAATAGAAACGGCAATGGGGATTGTTGAAGAAAGCGGGGGCCAATACCATGTGTTGTTGATTATAGCCGACGGTCAGGTGATGCATCAAACATGCGAAAAACGCTTAGGAAATCTGGATAGATTGAAAAACGACTTCTTTTATAACTTGATTTAGGTAACAAGAAGCATCGATACAGAATATGGTCAGCTTAGTGCACAAGAACGTAACACCATCGACGCCATTGTTAAAGCAAGGTAACGAAACGCTTCACGCTATGAAATCGACCGTAAATTAAGCTACATATTCATATTTTACATAATGTTTTCTCCTTGCAGTAATCACCCGTTATCGATAATACTGGTGGGTGTTGGTGATGGTCCATGGGATATGATGAAGGAATTTGATGATCATATTCCTTTACGAGCCTTTGACAATTTTCAGGTTTTATTTGAAATAACTAAAGATTGCATATAACTTTATTATGACATTATTTAAGTTGCTCTTGTTTCTTGCTAGTTTGTGAATTTTACGGATATCACGTCGAAGAACGTCAATCCACTAAAAAAGAGACGGAATTTGCTTTAAACGCGTTGATGGAGATACCTTCGCAATACCAAGCAACCCTTCAGCTCGGGCTTCTCGGGTAAATCAACAATCATAGCGTAAAATAATATATTTAT
The DNA here is from genome assembly GCA_025506415.1 of Flaveria robusta. Classification (NCBI taxonomy): domain Eukaryota; kingdom Viridiplantae; phylum Streptophyta; class Magnoliopsida; order Asterales; family Asteraceae; genus Flaveria; species Flaveria robusta. The sequence goes on along the minus strand of CM046471.1, from coordinate 848,076 downwards.
GATTATAGCACAAGAAAGAAAATTTGACATATGATTTTATAATTTATGTGTTTCGGTGATGTAACAAGATTGATGTTTAAGAGTTTCCACTTATCGTTATGTTGTTTATCAGTGCCCGCACAGGTTATTCTCCGACTACTGCTCCTCTTCCTCCACCTTCCGCTGGCGGTTTAAGAAGCCCGAGTGTTCATCGTTATCATGTAAATAAGATGCCTTCATCTTCACATTCTACCTACAACAATACGGTGAGTATAGTAGGTGCTACTGTATAACCATATATACTAATAAACGGATTAAGTAACAATTTATTTACTCACAAATAATCAGATAAATAGTCGGATAAACGATCCTATACTTTCAAAAGAAATTATTATCATCATATAATTAGATAAACAGTTTGGATTAAACCCTTGACAAGATAATACTTTTTGTTATAGGTGTGCCCTATGTGTCTTAATAACCCAAAGGGTATGGCTTTCAGTTGTGGGCATCAGGTGAGCTTTAACGCCCAATTGTACATTACAGTTAACCCACGTACATATTTTAAACATATCATTATTATTGTTGTTGTCGTTGATACTAACAGACATGTTGTGAGTGCGGGGCTGCTTTATCGTTGTGTCCAATTTGCGGGAATCTGATTGAAACCAAAATCATGTTGCATCAATGGACTCGACCGACCGATGTGTGAAGATACTGAGCGACTACATTATTACCTGTTTAAAGATGCTGAGTGGTCTAACATTTGCAATCATTTTGGCAGTTTTTTTGGTTTCATCATGCTTGTTTTGTATATAATGGTACTTTTTAAAGACATCAACCTCTTTACTGCAAAAATATGTGCTTGAATAACATGTTTAGTATCCTCACAATAAAAATAGGATCTTTTCGTTACATAACATAACAAAAGGTGAAAGTAGAACTCCATTCGCTATATTCTGTTCTGAACAGTGGATACCAACAGTCGAACTCCAAGGTCTTTTGGGATTTCAGAGTACCCACAAATTGATGCCAAACAAAATTGTAAGTTTATAACCAAAATTGATATTTAACTAATACATCACATCACAATAACATGAAGAAACAAATCCCACAGGACCAACTTTAAGACATAGACCAAGGTTTTTTTTTTTTTTTTTTTTGTTTTGCCTGTTCCCTTTTGTGTTGCTAGAGCGCTCTTTGTAACTTGGTCCCGGGTCATGTGTGAGTTACCAGGTTGGCCTGGTACAATTACTGGATCATGACAGCTGCAAAGGGTGCACAACAACACCATGCCGAGCATTTGGAATGGACCCCCATCGACCTAAACGTGGTTCCTGATAAAAAGAAATGTAAGCATAGGGATATGTAACACAGTAACAGTATGAAGTTGAAAGAGAGGGTGGTTGAAATTAACCTTGCCGACCCCAGCAACCAAAAACTTCCCGGATTTTGCAAACGCCAAGGATTTACGTATCCAACCTAATATAAAAGTCAATTAGTAGAAAACCGAAAAAAAAAAAAAAAAAAAAATCCAGAATAAGTAGTTAAAACAAACAATGTGTCTCTTGACCAGGCAAACTTGGGTTGACCCGGTAACACTTATTCTTCTATGTTTTGACCGTATAAATTTTGGGGCTTGGGCAACTATCTACTTTTGTTGACTCGCTAAATTTTTCTAATTAAATTGAGATGAGAGGTAAAAACTACCAACGGCAGCTCAAAAAGTGGTTTAACGCCTTTGGCGTCATTTTCTATTTCCCACAGACGCACGACACCATTACCACTCCTGATGCTGCAAGATCACTGCCTCTACATACAGCAACAGAGCTAACCCAAGAACAAGCAGATGGGCCGAGGCTTTCAGGAACATGATCCAAATCATCTGGAAAAACAACATTAAACGATTTTGATCAACACTACAATAATTTTAGTTATTGATAGCTGCAGAGTTTTTTAATAAAAAGAATAAATCTGAAGTTGATTACCTTTACTACCATTTGACAAACCATCATCTTGTTTGATATCAAGTGTATTAGGAGTTAATAAAGGGTGTGCATTTTTGATAATATGAAGCGGTTTCTTTCTCAGTACACTCCAATGCTCAATACTACCATCATCTGAGCCCGATAAAAATTCATCATTATTAACAAAACAACAGCACTCTAATGATGATGCAGGAGCCCGAAAGACAAGCTGAGACTCCTCAGGAACCTGTTTACATTAAAATGTAGACATAAATATACATGGTGTATTTTAATATTTTACCGTACTAAAAGCACATACTGCACGCAATATAAACAGACTGTCTTTCCTCAATTTTAGCAGCCAACAATCAAAATTGCTAATGTGATCTTATTTGTCATTTCCATGAGTGTGTATGCCAAGTCACATCTAATGCAACATCCAGTAACAATAGTTTAGTATAAAACTTACTTTTAAAAAAGACATCAAGTTGTCAAGTGGTAGCATGTCAATCTCAAAGGTTTCTCAAAAACTTGGCATTTTACATGTCATTTAGTGCATGTACATATGCCAAATTGCATCTAATTTGACATTTAATAATAATACTTTAGGATAAAAAAAATGTCATTTTTTGAAAATAGTAACTAAATAAATTTATTATTAAATGTCTTTTTTTCACATATGCATTATTTGCATTAATGGGACACCAGTAAATTCAGTTAAAATGAGGCTGGCTGCTAGAATCATTAATAGGTTGCAAGTCCTAGAAACAAGTTTGAACTAGGCACAATATAGAAGCATCCATACATTCCATTAACATTTTAGTAACCAATGACCTGATCAACCATAGACGATCAGCAACCAACTTACATTTAACTGGTGTGGCATCTTATTTGTCATTTAAGTGTATGTATTTGCCACATAGCATCTAACAAGGTACTTAAAAATAATATATAGCATAAAACTTTTTATAAAAAAGGATAGCTTTTCAAAGAGGTCAGTAAATTTAACACATAAGCATTCTCTGCATGTGGGTCTAATGTAGAAATTAGCATGGATTCAAAGCATCAACTAATATCACATCGGCATTTAACACTAGGTTAGTTGCTTAAGTTGGTAATAAATGCAAGTTAGTTTCCATTTCCGCGTCCAATTGGGATAAAATTGGGAGGAAAAATATAAAGTTTCTTACTATTTCAATTGGTTTGCCCTATTTAAAACAAGTTAAGGAAGTAAACCGTTTTACCTTCCATAAGTGCATGGTCCTATCACGACCAACAGTTAGCACGCGTTCCTTTCTCAAGCAATCAATAGTTAAAACTTCACTTTGATGACCAAATAATGTGGTTATGTAAGATCTGTCTTCGGCATTCCATATTTTGATTGTTCGATCATATGAGCCAGAAAATAATTCTGAAGTTCCTTGCCTGAAAGTCAAGCAAGAAACGGGCCCTTTATGACCTGAAAAAGCCTGCAAAAAAAACCCATCTTGCATATAAGAGTAAATTCATTATGTGAGAATAGGTCTACGGATTATATTGTGTTCGATTAGATAAAACAAAAACTAAGCTTAGAAAACGAGTAAAATGGTTTAGAAGCCACCCACCAGAACACTCTAGTATTCGTAACTTCCTAAAGAGGTTCTATTAAAAAAACTGAACCACTACTTTTCCAACTGTTTTATAAAACATGTTATATACAACAAATATTTACAAAATTAGAAGATGGAAATAATAGTGCTGAGGGACAATACTCTCTAGAGTTTTACCCAATTTGACCATTTACCTGATATGCACCATTTTTCCACCTATAATCAATTGGAAACTTTCTTACATCAATTACCACTTAGTACTTAGTAGCTTAAATCAATGAAGCAAACAACTTGATTACTTGGTAGTTTAAATAAAAAAATCATTTCAAGCTTGTACTCCTGTTGTGTAATTCATTTGCATATTATTTTCTCTTATAAGAGTGTGCCCATTCATGTATAGTATATCTAGACAAAGTTGTAACTATAAGTGACAATTTTGGCCCATTATTTCTGTTAGACGGTGTGCCTTTAGCTGGATTTGGTACTAAACAAAAGTGGAACATACTTGGGTAGTTGGGTGGCCTATGAAGTAGATTAAATATATAGGTGACCTAAATTAAAAAAAATCAAATACTTGGGTCATGGCATCCATTTGCATTCCCTAGTGTTTATAACCATACTAAATGCATAAATGATGCAACAAAATAAAGTTTTCCACAACCGAAAAAATACCTGAATGTGTTCCCGTGTGCGTGTATCCCATAAATGAATATGTCGATCAAAGCCACCACTTGCCAAATACCTTCCATCAGAACTTACAGCAAGAGCCAAAACATGTTTACTGCGCCTTTTAGCTCGACCTTGTGGATCTTTCGCACCATGAGATTTCAATACTTCTTCACTAGGCCAAACAAATATTTCTGTTTTCCCACTATCAACATCCCACATAAAAATGCAACCATCTTTGATGCTGAAAATCCTTTACAATCATCCTCAGATAAAACCACTGCAGTTACAGATTGTCTGTGTTTCACTAGAAGTCGAAATCCTCCTGTTGTTTTTGGATTTTGAACCCTAAGTATAAGAATCATTAACTAGAATCAGCTCCATGAAAAAACAAACAAAAAGCTCGCTCCTTTTCTCAAAATGTCATAAAGTTTGTTTGCATCAGAGTAAAAACTAATACAATCATGAATCATCCCAAAAACAAAGTTCACTCCCAATTTAAAATATTTCTAAGATCAAACAGTGGTTGTTCAGACCTAAACTTTCAGTTTGATGTTACAATCATTATCAACTCACAACCAACATAAACTTAACACTATTAAAGGTCAAATTCAGGCACTTTTTCTTCTCCAAAACTGACTGTAACTATGGACCAATTATCACAACTAAAACAATAAAACTGAAATTCTAGAAAGAACATTTACCTTGAAGCAAGCAATCTGCGAACAAACCCACTGTCTTCAAGTTGTTTAGCCTGCAACAATCGTGCAACCAGAGAATCCCTATCTCCATCCTCTTTACCACCTCTTTCATCAAACTCATCACCCTCCTCCTCCATTTTCCTAGACACCTCCCTCATCTGATCTATAAAGGCTTTAGCTATTTTATTCCGATTCTCTCCCGCGGTCTCCTCGTTCTCCAATTTAGCCCCTTCACCACCGTTCTCCAACGCCGCCGCATCTCCGCCGTCGTAGTCGTCGGAATCACTACTCTTAATGCTGTCGTCGTCGGTTCCATCATCTTCGAACTTTCTCCGGCGGTTGGAATCACCGTCGAAGAACGGGTCTGGTTTGTTCGCTTTGAACCGCTTGCTTTTGTGGCCGTTGGAAGTCTGCTTGTTGTTTTTGAGCTTCTTGCGAATCGTCATGATTAATGGTTTCACGAAGAACAGAAGGCTGAAATTTTGAAGCAGGAGCTGAAAGTTTGGATTAGGGTTTAAGGGGGTTGAATTAGGGTTTATTGTTCGTTTGTCAGAAAGAAAATGAAGGAGATGATACGGAAAATTAATTGGGCTTGTAGCCCATTCAATATAAATTCTTTTGAAGCTTTGATGCCATCCCAATCGGTTTTAGACCGAAATTTAATTGGACTATGGATAATTATAGCTCGTAATAGAGAGGGTACAACCGACTCGGTTTAAAACCCGAAACCAATATTATTACAACCCGACTCTATTAGTTGTATTGAGGTTAGTTCCTAAACCTATACGTTAAATTGGTTGCATCTGATCTGAATCAAACCAATTGAAACCCGATCATTTGTCCGTAAAAAACTAGTTTCAACCCGAGCGGGTTCCAGAAACACATTTGGGTTTTCTATGTTTTTTTCTCTGTTATTTTGGGCTGAAAATATTTACTAGTTGATTAGAATCACTAGTTGAGGGTAGCTTGTTTAAACATTGTCTAGTTAATGTATTCAATTCACCATCTATATGTTTTGAGAATATTCGAGTATTTACCTACCTATTTTATAACTGAAGGCGTTTAGTGAAACCAGAGTATTTCAAAATTAAAAAAAAAAGAAAAGAAAAGAAAAGGGGTACTTTTAATAACTAATCTCAAATACCTTCTTTTCACGTATAGCTCTTAACTTTAATCTATGAGTTCTTACTGTTTTGCTCTTGTTACGTGAACTTATATTATATTCTATATAATATATCATATGTATATCTATGGGTCTTTATTATTAGAACCACACTTAGAATAACCCGAATCGAACATAAACAATACAAATAACGTCTTTAAATTCGAATTTGGGTTTTAAATGGAACATCAAATTTTTGGTTTTAGAACCAATTCGTATTCAGATGTATATTGGATGACATACAAAGTGATTAAATATACGAATATCTTGATCAAAGAAACCAAATGCTTATCTGATATTACATTCTGCATAGTGGTGTTCATCGAGTCGGTTTCATGTTATTCAACTTTAGAAAGCGAACTTGATCTTATTTTAATTTTAATTCAGTTAAAAAAATTTTTTTATTTTGAATAGCTCAATTTAAGTAAACCATATAACCAGAAGCTGACCTGATGAACACTCCTACAAAGATCACATAGGCATTGTGTTTCTCTCGTCAAGATAGTCATATATTTTTAATCGCTTTGCTTGTCATCCAAGTATATATCTGGTTTTAATTAATACGATTAAAATACATGTTTGAAAAAATGTCTTATAATTGTTTTACTTTCTTATTATCTTGTTTGTGAAGGTTCTTGGCATGGATAAGGTGGGCCTATTAAACACCTCAAAGTTCAAAGAATGAGTCGAGCACCACTTTTGGTATATTTGATATATAGATAGACATACAACAAGAAGCAAAGGTGAAAGAACAAAAGAAAAAGCATGCAATAAGCATGAAACATGCACATCCTTTTAAGAATAATTAAACACCACTATTTAAGGTATATTATGTATTAGACTTAATGACAATGGTAATAGTATTAGTAATTTTATTTAATTAAATCAAATAAATGTTGGAAAAAGGGGAAAGGTAAAGAGGATGGTTAAGAGATTCAAAGGCAAGATTGTATGAAGGTGTACAAGCAAGGTACAAGATTCATTCCCACTTTATTCCAAAAATGTTGTTTTATATATAACATCTTCCAATTCTTAATATGTCACAACTCAAAGTCATTTGTTCTAAAACTTAACCATTTTCGTCAATGGCTACAACTAGGGCTCGACATGGTAGAGGTGACCGACACATGTTTTCGTCTTCTGACGACAATGCTATGATGAAAAACATAATCGCTACGCATTCTCCAGATGGAACCTATGTTGATGTCGTTCCGCTTCTCAAAATCATTGAGGATATCATGCATAGGGCCCATCCAGACGCAAGTCATCATGTATGTAAGATCATTTTAGTATTTTATTTTCTTATCGATCTTAATACTAAATCTGGGTATATGGTTATTAATTATAGAGTCCTCAAGCGGAAATAGATGCGATAGTGGAGAGTGTGATATATAACGATGTCAGTGAGATGCTTGAAGTTATGGCACTCACAATCAATAAGGTTTCATGTGAGGTAAATGTCCCGATCAAGTCATGAGTACATATTTTATGAGACTCGTGGTTTTATATAATGTTCAAAATACATTTCAGATTTCTTGCAAGTGTATCGGAGGAGGAGATGCGCATACAACTACCACAGGCATTTTTAACTTGCTTTCTAACTACGGATGGGATGCAAAAGCTGTTATTACTTTAGCAGCTTTTGCAGTGAACTATGGCGAGTTTTGGTTGGTGGCCCAGCTTCACACTGCCAACCCCCTTGCCAAATCATTGGCTCACCTCAAACAGCTCCCTGATGTATTAGAGCGTAGGGAATCTCTCATACCAAGGTTTAATGCCGTTGCTAACCTCATCAAGGCCATGCTTGACCTCACTCATTGTATCATCAAATTTAAGGAGTTGCCTGAACAGTATATTAGCCCCGATACACCAGAACTAGTGACCGCCACCACTCATATTCCTATCGCGGTTTACTGGATCATTAGAAGCATTGTGGCTTGTTCATCCATACTCATTAACCTAATTGGAATGGGACATGAGTACGTCTTTCACTTCCCCTTTCTTTTATAATGCATCTTAACTCACAACAAAAAATTATTGTCACATCATTAAAAGTGGTGAAAATAATTATTGGATAAGAGACAAAATAGGTATCAACTTTCAAAATATGTAAATTTGTGTGGACCTTAAACGGGCAAAATGATGTTAGATTGACCCACTAACAACTTAATTGTTATCCTTTCTTCATATTGTTTTTATAAATAGCCTATTGTGTATGGTTATAAAGCTATACTACTAAACTAATAAGAAAAATTATCATACATAAAATTATTTAGGACATCATTGTTGCGTATAACAAGTTCTTTTATCATAGGCATGTGACAACGACCACTGAAGCTTGGGAACTATCAAGTTTGGCTCATAAGATAAGCAATATTCATGATCATCTCAAGCATCACTTGGATCTTTGCGATCACCATATTAGTAAGATCAAGAATGTTGAATTTGATCACTTAATCAATGTAGATGCATGCATCAATAATCATTAAATTCAAATATTTTTATTATAAACAGATGAGAAGAAGCATATTGAAGCATACCTAACTCTTCGTCGCGTCATGGACACTCCACATCTTGATAACACGAAGCCACTTAAACATTTGATTTACTTAAAGGATGATCAACTACCATTGTATGAGAGCTCTACAAAAAATCGGGTGCGTGATAATCGCTTAATTAATGACTCAAACGTATAGAATACACTAATTTATAATGTGCGGAATTAGGTAAGCATTGAGGTGCTGAAGAAGAAGATCGTGTTGCTACTGATATCAGACCTTGAGTTACCCCCGGAAGAGCTATCGGTTCTTGACCAGATGTACAGAGAGGCAAAGCAAAGCCCAGGAAGAGCCGAGAGCCAATTCGAGGTGGTCTGGCTCCCAGTGGTGCCTAATCTTAAGACAACACCATGGACCCAGGAAAACCAAATGAAATTCGAGGCGCTAAGAAACATGATGCCATGGTATTCAGTGTTTCACCCCTCGCTACTTGATCCATCAGTGATCAAGTACATTAAAGAGGAGTGGCACTTTAACCACAAACCACTGCTGGTGGTGATGGATCCTCAAGGTAGGATCGTCAACCCCAACGCGCTACACATGATATGGATTTGGGGAAGCTTGGCTTTCCCATTCACTAGCCTCAGGGAAGAAGCCCTCTGGAAGGAAGAAACTTGGAGGATCGAGTTGCTCGCTGATTCCATCGAGCCAATGATTTTCACTTGGGTACGCTTAACTAACCAACAAATTTTTTTATTTTATTTTATTTCACGCGTCTCATTTTTTATTTTTATTTATACTTTGTGACAGATTGCAGAGGAGAGGTACATTTGTTTGTACGGAGGGGAGGATATCGAGTGGATACGGAGATTTACGAGCACTGCACAAGAGGTGGCCCGTCAAGCCGGAATCAAGCTCGAGATGTTATATGTCGGGAAAAGCAACCCGAGGGAAAAAGTAAGAAAATGCATCGAGGTCATCCGGACTGAGAAACTTAGCTATGTTCTACCTGACTTGACCCTGATATGGTTCTTTTGGGTTCGACTCGAGAGCATGTTACACTCGAAGTTACAACACGGGAAATCTTTTGACGATGACCCGATCTTGCGAGAGATCAACGTGATGCTTACTTATGATGGAAATGATCAGGGTTGGGCTGTGATATGTCGCGGGTCAAATGACTGGATGAGAAGAGCTAATGGCGATACGGTTTTAACCAGTTTGACCAACTATAAGGAGTGGCAAGATGAGGCCCGACAGAGGGGTTTTTTGCCTGCGTTAAACGACCACCTTGAGGCGAACCGACCGCCACATCATTGCAACCGGTTGATCCTGCCGGGAACCACCGGAGTGTGCCGGAGAGGGTGGTTTGTGCTGAATGTGGCCGCCCAATGGACAGGTTTTTCTTGTACCGTTGCTGCACTGACTAAGTAAACTTATGTTATGCAATCTTCAAGCATAAATATTATTATGTAGATTGTGAAGTCTTGTTATGATTGGTTTGTTTGTTTTCTATTTCTATTTGTGATTAATGGTGTTTAATGACTTTTATTTGAATAAATGATTGTTGCGGATGTTGATTTGAGTTTCTAAAAGTTAAAATCATCACTACCACAAAATATTAACTAGATGAAGATCCATTTATCTTCTAGCTGATAACATTTTTTAATGTTAGTAAGGTATTCAAAGGCTAGAAACTTGTAAGAGGGTTGAATTAGAGAACTTTTTTGTATTAGTAGATGGTTTAGGAACGAAGCTGGTGCTTTTTTAATTTTTTTTATAAAATTTGTTGTATTTCTAGACGATTCCCTACCCTAGCTTGTAACCTTAGGTGACCTTAAAAATTATAAAGTATTATATACGATAAAAACAGTTAAGTTTGTTGAAATATATTATGGGGACTGCTTGAATATGCATATAGGGTATCTAGCTTTTTTTAACAACATTTAGAGATTGTTTGGCAATCATTAAACCAGTAAGCGTTGAACTAGTAATACATCTGAATAAGTAAAATACTCTGAACCGATAATTGTTGAATCAATAACTGCTGTTTAGTTAGATCCTTAAATATTATACAGAATAACTACTTTACTTCTTTAACCTATGTTACACCAAATCAAATGTATCTGCATCCAAATAAGGCCATCAAAAAATACTATAATATATATGTATCCAAGCAACAACCCGAACATCTCACGATTGGATAGAAAGATATTTGAAAATAAAGATGTGAAAATTTGCAAGGAATTAAAAATAATATGCAAAAAATCATATTCAATTTTATTTTCATATCTGTAGAACACTAGAGAATAATATAAAAGATCCCAAATCTGACTGTGAAGACCACGACCACCTATTTTCACCAACATTGATGATATAATTTGTTGAACGATGGAAACACAATAAACACACTATATTGCACACACTGCACTCGATGATTATGAGGGAGAAAGATCAAACTTGATAAATACAATATGCATACATTTCATTATGACAGAGATGAGGTATTTATATCCCATATAGTTGACGTTACATTGGTGGTTATTGGCGGTTTATATTGGCGCCAATAACTACCTTATAATCGTATTTACCCAAACAGACCCATACTAACATACACTTGGCTATACGGACTATACTATAAACATACATATTTGTTACACTAACTTATATATGCTAAACTTATTTCCAACATAATTTACCAACAATCAGTATACCTTACGTGTTTTGCATGAGCTCAAGGTGGAGAAGATTGCTCCGGCGATGGTGGTTCCAGTGAGGTTGATTGTGGTTCCGGTGAGGTTGATTGTGTTTCGCATGCGCCGGCGAGATGTCGTGAGGGGAAAGGAGCAGTAGCGGAGCTTGAACCATGGCTTAGGGGGGCGGGGGCGAAAGTAAACTATTTTAGGGGGGGCGAACTATATATTTATTAAAAAATTTCCACTACCGGACCGAAAATTTACACTGCCGAACCGAAAATTAACACTACTGACGGAAAAAAGAGGGGGGACGGGCGCCCCCTGGCCCCTATGAAGCTTCGCCGGTTTTTGTCTACTAATTTTGTTTCACCTAAAATGAAATCATAGTATATAAATATTTATAAAATACTATACATCGAAAGATGCAAATATGATTGTAACGACCCATTATGCAAAAAACTAAACTTTTGTGTTAAAATAAAACAACATAAAAACTTCATGTAGCTAAGATTATCTTTTTATCTCTCTATTCTAATAAAAAGCTATCTAGGAGAGACACATGTCAGCATCATATTTCTGCTCAACAATTTTTTCTCACTTATCTCTCCTATTCAATAATCACATTAATTACTAATAATATTATTTATTTTTTTAGATTAAAATAGTTTTTAATAAATTAAGTAAAAGATATTTTTACTAATGTTATTTCTAATAAAATAATTGTTCATAAAATTAGAAAACTTTTAGAACATCAAACTTTTTAAAAATACAAATATTTTCTATTTGGTGTTTTAAAAAGTAAAATTTTATAAACAAATAATAATTATTAAGAGTTATAAGAAAAAAAATTTAAGTATAACATTTTTTAAAGGTTTGTTTTGAAATAAAAATATTATTTTATTTATTATAAGAAACATTTTAATCATATCTTATTTTAGAATACCGATTTATAATTAATAAAATTTTATTCTGTTTAATAAATTTTTATTCAACCCATGTAATACATGAATTTATTAAATCTAGTATAGATATATAATAGTAATGTAATTTTACTGTTAAAAGTTGTCAAGAAACCTTTCAGTGACCCACAAATGCAAATTGCAAATATTTAGCTTTGTTGACTTATGAAGTATTGTTTTTTGTGGAAGAATTATTAAAAATAATATACTTTATGTAGCTCTTGAGATCTAGAATTTAGATTTTCTTAAAATTATGCAAATTGCAAATGTTAAGGTTTGTTGACGTATGAAAGTGTAGGCACATGACAACTTGTTTAATACTTGTTGTGAAGTTTGCGTATCTTCTTTAATTTTATTTTTTGCGGCTTTTCATCACAAAATATTTCAACATATTCCTATTCTAATAAAAAAGTATAAAAAATAACACATGTCAACACTATATTATGTCAACACTATATTATTCCTCAATAAACTTTTCCTGCTTCTCTCTCCTATTTAATAATCACATTAATTACTAACAATATTATTTAATTTTTTAGATTAAAATAGTTTTGATAAATTAAGCAATAGATATTTTTACTAATGTTATTTTTGGGGAAATAAAATTTTTATTTTTTTACAATCATATCTTATTTTAGAAAATAGATTTATAATTAGTAAATTTTCATTCTATTAAATATTTATTTTATTTAACATGTGTAATACATGGGTTTACTAAAGTTAGTTATATAATAAAAAAGTTTAAAGTTATCACATACTATCTTTGTAGATATTCTTATATTGTTTCTCTTCAAAAAGAATACTAGCGGGTTTAAACCCGCGCTTTGCTGCGGGTTCGAAACTTGACTTAAGAGTTAAAAAATTAACGTCTAAATAGTGTGGTGCATGCGTGATGTGATGGTGAACACTATACCTAGGTTGGTGATTTTAAGGGTATGTTTAAAGTGGTTTAGATCGGTAATTTTGAACATTAACTTGCAAAAATGAATATTAAATACTTAAAAATGTAGTTAAATCTACAAATATAATATGTATTCATACCCAAAAAGCTGACATAAAAAAAGAAGAGAAATCATAGGAAAATATAAATTAGACGCAACAATTTTGAGCATTGAGTTGTGATTCATGCTAGCATAGAGTACCCGTGCACTACGGCGGGCTATTTTGATATGCAAGTTCCAAATCCATTTGCGACTCCATTGGTAGCTTGTAGCATACACTTCAGCTTCCGTTTGCTTAAACGATCTCTAATATATGAAGAGATCGAAACACACACATATAGATACAAATCATGACTGTTTCATTAAAACTAAAAAATTCTTATCAGATTGTACATAAAGTAGAATCTCTCTACTCTAATAAAATGGCAATTAAGATGGACACATGACAACACCACATTTATTCCCACCAAAATTTTTCCACTACTCTTTTCTATTAAATAATTACATTAATTACTAATAATATTTTTTTAATTCTTTTTAGATTAAAATAGTTTTTTAATAAATTAAGAAAGATATCTTTTATTAATGTTATTTCCAAATAAATAATATTTTATTAAATAAGAAAATTTTCTAAAACATCTAACTTTTTTAGAAATATAAACTATTTCAAAATTGATGCTTTTAAAAAGTAAACTTTTTATAAACAAAAATACTTAAAATTGAGATTTATAATAAGAAAAATTTTAAAATAATATTTTTTGAATTAAAATTTGCATTCTATTTATAATAAATAATATTTCAATCATATCTTATTTTAAAATATAAATTTACGATCAATAAACTTTTATTATGTTTAATATTTTTTATTCAACTCATGAAACACGGGTTCACTAAAGATAGTTGTATATAAACTCAAATTCTCATTCATTAAAGTTTAAAAGTTGACATGCTATGATGCCAACTTCAAGAATAACACATACTACAATTACAATGGTGGCTTATAAAATTTACCATAATCAGATACAAAAGTTTATCTTATTGGTCGCAAAACTCATCATACCTATCACACTTAATTACTGTGTTTGTACATATTAACCTTTCAAATAAAGGTGAACGTGTTAAATTTTTATTATGATAAGAATATAGTGTAGAAAATTGTATGTTTTCAGTTTCACTTAATAACTTATTTAGAATGTATATATATATATAAAATACAGTTGCTAATTGATCTATTTTTTTAACCTAATATTTTTTATTTTAACCATTAGAATAGAGCAAACGATGGTTAAAATGATTGGCTTAAATAAGGTCAAATGAGTTCAAATGGGTCAAAACATTCCGACGACACTTTAAACGATCTTTATGATCGAACCACACTGTAACGAATCAAAACAACCCAAACAACAATCAATGATCCAAATGATCAAAACACACATTTACATGTCAAAGCAATCCATACACTTTTTATATAGCTTATATTATAAAATATTGAAGAGCAAATAATCAATATTTTCTATAATAATTCATTATAATAAAATTGCTAGATATCCTTATCTTTGTTGGCAAGAGATGATGATGACGCCCCCTTTGAACTTCAAATTCAACCACTTGGTTTCTAATTAGAATTAAGACATCCAACTCTCGATATAATTTTTTTTACACATGATGCATTTATAACAGCATTCAATTATAGTATGAATAATCTTTCTTAAGAACATTTCATCAAACACTCTACATGATTTTATTTATCCTTCTTTCAAAATGAGCATGTAGAAAAATTCAAAATAAACCACAACAGAATACATAAACGTATGCATCACATGTAAAAAAAACACTTTTAACCTTTTTAGGAGCATTTTATCAAACACTCTACACGATTTTATTTATCCTTCTTTCAAAGTGAGCATGTAGAAAAATTCAAGATAAACCACTATAGTACATAAACACATCATGCATAAAAAACGCACCATGAACACTATAATGCTATCACAAAATCACTTTTAACAATTTTCCGATCTGAAAATTGACAAAATGTTTAAAAATTTGCACACTTTTGTTACAGCAATAAACCACCTCTATCCTATCCATCATCAACATACTTTTGTATACAACAAATTTCATGGTTAGTTGTAAGGTTGATTTTATTCTAAATCGGTAAAATTGGGTTCTTGACTAAGGTCTTTGTCTCTTTTCTTTAAATATAATAACGTATCACAAGTTCCGAAAAACAAAATAGATGTCGTTCCTGCGTCTCCTCATCCTCATGTAATTTTGACAACTACGGATGGCCTCACTCAAGCAAAAAAAATTTTTTTCAAATCAATATCATAACATTTCCTAATAGCTATCTAGAATTTGATAACAACCTAGTTAACACCAAGCCATAAAAATACAAAATTTCAATCACCTGAAACCACACCACACCACGCCTAAAATAATTACCAGATGTCACATTTATTAGAATGAAAAAGTCAAAGCATACATGTTTTAGTTTATTTCAATTTCAAAATCAGAACATGATAAAGTTATTAAAAAAAGAAAGTAACTGAAAAAAATAAATAAAGTGTAAAGTAAATTACGTGGTATGTAACCAAATTTTTATATATGAATGTCAAAACCCCTTCTCAAATGCAAAATTGAATATAAGTTTGTAACAAAATCCATTCAAATGGTGATTAGTTCATGCAATAGTTACAAATTTAATGCAATCTGCAACATTTTCTCAAAACAATTCATAATCTTCATCAAGTTGGGATTAAATTGACGCTATTGACACCCAGATTCAACATACAATTCATTCATATAGAAATAAAAAACTAACAATTAAGGTATGATGAATTAACTTAAAATCCTTGGAAAGTTGGTATTCGAAGTCCTCAACAAGGTCGTACACTTGCACCTACATTTTTTTACACTTAATCAGTTATTTTTTCTTTGTATTTAGTGGTTTGTAACTTGGCAGACCTAAAAGCATTCCCATCCCATTTTGTAAACTCACCCTTATCTTTATAATTTAAAATTTTTAATTAGATTCCTTCTCCATCCCATTCTTTAAACAAATCTTTATCTTTATAATTTGTCAAAAAAATTTATGGGAGCTACAGTAAATTGGTAAATATACCAATCCACTGTACATGTCTTATCCCAACCAACTTCCTTCTCTGCTTCCTCAAAATGCACCTGCGATTTCCAAATCTCAACCAATTTGATCCTTTGATCGATTAAAGAAGCAAATGCATCATCCTGAACTAACATTTTTATGGAGAAATCCAACAAGACAAAGAAAGATTGGGATGAAGCATACATTCAAACCCTAAGCCCAAATTCAAGCGATTGAAGCAAACCGGAAATAGAGATCAACCGTTTAGATGTCGAGAAGAGAGAATCACTGCCCAGTTGATCTTTTGATCCCACAGCTTCCAGTCGATGATTATATCCAAAATCCCTAGTTCATGCCCTAATCGTGGAACAAACAAATTCGAAGGTTCGAGCTATCAGTTTTTTACAATCATAAATGAAATTATTGACTTATTTCTTTGAATTAAAGGTCTGTTTGATGTTTAGCATATGAGTTATCATAGCTCTTTTTGTTAACACCATCTTCATGAGTGGTCTGTTATATAATTTGACACAATCTGTAGGTTTTTGCTTACATTTGATCTTTGTTGTGTTGACTTGAATATTGCAAACATGCTTTCTTAAGAGATTGTAATTCCAGTTTGATTAACTGTATATATTTTGATATCATATCGTAGAAGTACATGAATATAGGAATGTTAAAAGTTCTTATTTAGCATAACTAGGTTTTAGACTAGGCTAGTTTGGATGGTGTTTGATTTGGTTGAAGGTAATGCAGTGTATATGACTACCATAGACAGTGAAGACCCAAATGAGATTATGTTTAATTTGATTCTAATGCAAGGGCCTGTTGTGTTATTGACCCACCTACCAGATTATGTTTGGGTAGTGTTTGGTTTGTTTAATACTCAATTTGGTTATGCTTTTATCAAAATTGATTTCTACAAGAATGAGAATCTTCAGAATCATGATTTCTAAGTAGCTATTGTAAAATTATGTTGTTTTGCTCCTTTTTTTTATGTTATTCTACTGTTGTTTTCATGTTGTATTGATGCATTTTTTATGCTATTTTGTTGTGTTTTGCTGCTACATCATTATGTTTTGCTGTTGCTTTTATGCTGTTTTGCTGCATTTTTAATGCTATATTGCTGCTGTTTTCGTGCTGTTTTGCTGAGTTTTTATGCTTTTTTGCTGTTGTGTTTTGCTGCGGCTTCTGTGTTGTGTTGCTGTAGTTTTTTATGTTTTTTTGCTGTTGTGTTTTGCTGCTGATTCATGCTGTTTTTATGCTATTTTGCTGCTGCTAATTCATGCTGTTTTTATGCTATTTTGCTGTTGCTTCATGTTGTTTCGCTGCTGTTTTTATGCTATTTTACTGCAGTTTTGACGATAGTTAATCAATATCTTCTCTACTGTTATGAATTGTTTTTAATATAAGCAATATTACTAATAAGAAATGCTTTGTACTAGATTGAAAGTTCAGTCAAATTGCATTTTAGAACTACAATTATAAGAGTACAATTTCAACTTCTTTCTACCAAATGTCATATTGACAATGTATGTTATATTTACAGAAGGTTAAGGCTTTCACTTCATATATCACATCGCTCGTACCTTATTTCGGAAAATGATGGCATATGTTTCCTCTGATGACGATGATAGTGATGTTGCTCTTAATGAAGATGATGATGTTCCTCAACGTCGTAAGTTTATTCGACGTGATCGTATTGAGGGGCACCACCGTCTATTTCATGATTACTTTGCAGAAAAACCAATGTATCCGTTTATTTTTTTTAGATTAACATAGTTTTTAATAAATTAAGTAAAAGATATTTTTACTAATGTTATTTCTAATAAAATAATTGTTCATAAAATTAGAAAACTTTTAGAACATCAAACTTTTTAAAAAATACAAATATTTTATATTTGGTGTTTTAAAAAGTAAAATTTTTATAAACAAATAATAATTATTGAGAGTTATAATAAAAAAGTTTTAAGTATAACATTTATTAAAAGGTTTGTTTTGAAATAAAAATATTATTTTATTTATTATAAGAAACATTTCAATTATATCTTATTTTAGAATATCGATTTATAATTAATAAAATTTTATTCTGTTTAATATATTTTTATTCAACCCATATAATACATAAATTTATTAAATCTAGTATAGATATATAATAGTAATGTAATTTTACTGTTAAAAGTTGTCAAGAAACCTTTCAGTGACCCACAAATGCAAATTGCAAATATTTAGCTTTGTTGACTTATGAAAGTATTGTTTTTTGTGGAAAAATTATTAAAAATAATATACTTTATGTAGCTCTTGAGATCTAGAATTTAGATTTTCTTAAAATTATGCAAATTGCAAATGTTAAGGTTTGTTGACGTATGAAAGTGTTGGCACATGACAACTTGTTTAATACTTGTTGTGAAGTTTGCGTATCTTCTTTAATTTTATTTTTTGCGGCTTTTCATCACAAAATATTTCTACATATTCCTATTCAAATAAAAGAGTATAAAAAATGACACATGTCAACACTATATTATTCATCAATAAACTTTTCCTGCTTCTCTCTCCTATTTAATAATCACATTAATTACTAACAATATTATTTAATTTTTTAAATTAAAATAGTTTTGATAAATTAAGCAATAGATATTTTTACTAATGTTATTTTTGGGAAAATAATTTTTCATAAACTTAGAAAACTTTTTAGAAAATCAAACTTTTTTAAAAATACAAAATATTTTATAATTAGTGTTTTTAAAAAGTAAAATCTTTATAAACAAAAAATAATTAACATTAAGAGTTATAGAATAAAGTTTTTAAGTGTGATATTTTTTAAAACGTTTGTTTTAAAAATAAATTTTTATTTTTTTAGAATCATATCTTATTTTAGAAAATAAATTTATAATTAATAAATTTTCATTCTATTAAATATTTATTTTATTTAACATATGTAATACATGGGTTTACTAAAATTAGTTATATAATAAAAAAGTTTAAAGTTATCACATGCTATCTTTGTAGACATTCTTATATTGTTTCTCTTCAAAAAGAATATAATAGTTATTTAAACCTTCATATTTATTTCTTTCTCTTATTAAAAATCAATTTAATTAATTAATACCTCTTTCTCTCCCCCTCTCTCTCTTTCTTCCCCCCCCCCCCCCCCCCCCAAAAAAAAAAATCTCTCTCTCTCTCTCTTATATCAATATTTTTAAAATCAAGCTCTCTTTTTATAAATAAATTTTATTAAATAAATTAAAATTTATATCTTTTTATTAAAAAATAAATAATTAAGAAGCAAAACTTTTATAAAATATGAATTTTCTAAAACACTAAACTTTTCTAAAATAAAATATTTTATATTTTTCTTTTTATAAAAAATATAAAACATGAAATTTTCAAAAAAAAATCTTATCATAACAACGAAAATAATTATAAAAATAGATAGTATTATTTATTTATTTAAAGTAGCTATTTATACGCAATCTAATCATATTTTATCTTCAAATATAGTTTTATTATTAATAAATTTTAATTACTAATTATTTAATATTTTATTGATACGAATATATTACTAGCACAAATATATTATAGTAATCAAGCTAGAAACTTCTCACCACCGCCGCCAACGCCAACCACCGGCCACCATCGCCACTAACCGCCGCCCGGCCACCACCGTCGCCTGAAACCACCACCGGCCACCGCCGCCGGAAACCACCACCGCCGGCCGCCACCACCACCCGTCATCACCCCATAACTACTTTTATATTTCATTCTTTCGTTTTTTCATACCTAACAAATAATACAACGTAATGATTCATTCATTAGGGTAACCAAACATGACAATGAAATATAATGATTCATTTCATTCTCTCATCCATTTCATTCCCTCATTCATTCCATTATTTTGTCCATTACATTATTTCATACCAAACAAACCCTTAGTATTTTTATTTTATACTTGTTTTAGTTTTAATACAAATAAAATGTCGGGTTGACTCACCAATGGTTCTTAATTTATGTTAATAAAAGATCCTTAAATACACTTTAAATAACATTTAAAAAAACATGTCTCATTCATTTTTCATTAACTTCCTAGTAAATGAAGTAATGAACCTTACACATAGAATATGATTATAAGGTTTGAATTTGTCATCAGACCTTTTATATAAACAAAAATAAAAAAGTAAATTACACGAATATTTTTTTGAGGTTTGCACATATGGCCCAGATGGTTTATCGATGAGAGGCAGGAAAATTTTAACTTTATGATAATGTTTGACAAATAAAAACCTCTATCATCACGTATGAAATTGACGGTTAGATGAGAGCGAGGAAATTTTAACCTTTATGGTCAAGTTTGACCAGCAATCATTGATCAACAGATATGAAATTGATGGTTTGTTTTATAACTTCTTTAATCAATTAGAAAAAGGTAAATTTATTTCTATTAACTATAATAAAAAAAGATTTTAACATTACACATGTTAACATATTAGACATTTTTATTTTTATTTTCCTGTCTCTTTCTCTCCTAATCAATGATATTAGCATTTATAGTAATTATATTATTTAAAACATTTCCAAATTAAAAAAAAATTTGATATCACAAAAATAAAAAACTAGATTTTTAATGAAAAACACACTTTAAAATTATATAAGACACGAAAAAAATTCTTAAATACAAAGTATTTTAATACCATTTTTTTAAGTTTTATAAGATGATTAGTTTTTTTAAATAAAATTAAAAAAAGACCAGAATGTTTTAAAAAACAATTAAAAAAACACAATCTTAGAAAACGATATTTTAAAATGATATTATTATTGCTTTTTACTTAAAATACTTATATATATACATAACTTAATAATATCTTATTTACAAATATTATTTATAATTTTTCAATTTTATTACATTATTTAATATTTTATTTATTCAACACGTGTATTACACGGGATACTATACTAGTATATAAATTATATAAAAATATCTACACAAACTAACATAATAGTAATAATATACCTTTTCAACCTCCAAAAAGCCTTTACAAGCATCTTCAAAATTTAACCTGTTAGAAAAGCCAAAGTTGTAAGTTTGACCTTGAAAAAAAAGAAGAGAATAATTTGACCATTCGTGTAGAAAATAACCTCCACATAATTTCCAATTAAAAGGGTTTTAATAGTGCTACAAGCGAGCTCCATAGCAAGATCTTAAAAAGTAGTGTTAATCTACTATCACTAAGAATTATAGTGGATTTAGACGTTGAAAAAAAAAAAGAAAAGAAAAAAAAGAAAAACCTCTCTGCAAGAGGATGAAAATAAAGTTGTGCTACAATATTTCATATTTGCAAGATAATGAAAAAAAATGTCATGATGTAAAGCCGCAGAATAATGCTAAGTAGATGATGAAAGAGATTAAAACACCACAACTAGCGTTTACGATCAAGGTATTTGGCACCAATTACCTTGCAATAAGAAAGTTGGTTAGTAAATAACTCATAAAAAATAAAAACCGTTTTAAACATGATACTAAAACCTGCAGCGAGGGTTTGCAAACGCAATTACAATAGAAAGAACGTCTTAAACATGATACGAATCAACAAGTAAGGCTGAGATTAAACCACAAACTGAGAATAAGGTAGAGAAAATCAAAAAGTTTAAGAAAAAACAAGTGCTTCAAGGTCATGTGGACTTATGTGTGGCATTGTAGAACATGACCAACAAGGCAGTGAGGGGGGTTTGAAGTAAAATGAAAAATCCTTCCACGATTTTTCAAAACAAGAGAATCTATTACCTGCTTAAGGACTTTGCGACTGATGTCATGGCACCACCTCCTCTTGCCTCAACAACTTCTTCAGCAACTTGTTCATCAACGATTTGTCGCATTTCAACAACCCTATAAGTGTAGCAGAAAATGTTAGTTGTTTTAGTTTAAGACAAAAAGGTTTCTAGAAGAATCAACAAATCCTATCAAAATAATGTTAACAGTGTTGAGTAATAAGCATACCTTAAATCACTTACAAGTGTTTGTGGGTTGATATTATGACACATGTTGACACTTGGTAAACCAAAAGTTACAAATTAAGAAGCATGTCATAATAAGAACACATGCGTTTAAAGCTATAATTTGCAATAACGAAATGGAAAGCTCATAGATATAAAAAAGGCCTTATTTAATGAAGGATACAACAGTAAATTATCATACCTTTAGCAAGTTCAAAAAAGTTGGAAACATATAACCCCATAACGTCTGCTCAAATGTGTCCCAAGTCTGATCTGCTTCTTCAAAATATCCTCCATGCAGTGTTTTGCACAAAAGAACCTACAAATAAAG
Organism: Flaveria robusta; assembly: GCA_025506415.1. NCBI lineage: Eukaryota > Viridiplantae > Streptophyta > Magnoliopsida > Asterales > Asteraceae > Flaveria > Flaveria robusta. The sequence continues at coordinate 825,499 of CM046471.1, read as the reverse complement.
CAAATTATGTGATTATATATGCTTTTGTATGAGAATGAAAACGAGAAACCAGAGAATGAAAAAGGTAGATTTGCTGACAATAATACGTATGCGTCACGTGTGCAGAGGGTTTTGTTAATGATGTCATGGCACCACCATCTCTATCAACAGCTTCTTCAACTAAACCTTCATCAACAATCTGTTGCATTTCAACAACCCTATAAGCATAGCAGAAAATATTAGTTGTTTTAGTTTAAGACAAAAATGTTTCTAGAAGAATCAACAAATCCTATTAACATAGTGTTATAGGTGTTGAGTAATAAGCATACCTTAAAGCACTTACAAGTGTTTGTGGGTTGCAATTATAACACATGTTGACACTCGTAAACCGAAAGTTACAAATTCAGAAGAACAGATGCATTTAAAACTGTAAACACACAGTTATGAATGAACAGCATGGTAGATATAGATAATCTAGGTGAAAGATACAACTGTAAATTAACATAGCTTGAGCAAGTTCAAATAAGTTGGAAACATATAACCCCATAAGGTATCCGTAAATGTCTATGAAGTCTGATCTACTTCAAAATATCTCCATAAGGACCATAATATTTCTCATAGTAAAAATGTCAACCCAAAACTCTTTTAAGTGTGATTTGTATTCACTTAAAAAAACTTCTTGCAAGTCATTAAATGCATAATATGAATCATAGAATTTGATCCAACCATAGTCTACCAACCTCCCCTTTCCATGAAGAGTGAAAATTATTAAGAAACAGATGTACTGTCAAGATATCATGTTTGGAACATATGATGATTTCTAATACTTTGTGTAACATCGCATCACTCTTTGTCACCGTTTATAGAATCCTGTGTTGCAGCAGCTTACACAGAATCCTGTGTTAGTTTTATTTTGTCACAAGATTAAAAGATAAAATAGACAAAGAAAGAGAGAAATGGCTCCATGATTGGCCATTATACATGCATACCTTCAATGTGATGCTTACGTTAATTTGTGCATTGCTAGGAAGCTTAATCTAATCTCTAATGAAAGTTCTCAATTAAATCTCAACACTTGACATAACCTGAATAAGTAAGGCGCTATAATTAGCTCTAAATATATACTATTTGCAGTAAAAAGACATGTATAAGTGATTTCATATGTCATCAAATGTACCTCTGTTGTAACAAAGATCCCTGTGGAAATTTATAGAAGTGAGCACTCAAGTTTCATATTTCTAGTGAAATTTCATAGTAGAATGGAGAGTCTGGTACTAACTTATGGTGGCTTTACTAACCTTATGATGGCTATTTCTGACTTTATGATGGCTTATGACAAGTTTTTACGATGGCAGTTTTCTTAGTTTTAGAAAACACATCTTGGTCTTCCTCCCATTCAGACTCTGATAGCAATTCCCCTAGTGTTTGGAAGCACACCTTTGCATCCTTAAAATAATCAACAAATGTTTCCACTAGGTTTTCAGTAACCTGTCCTTCATGACATTCTGCATACACAATAAAATCTATAATTCCACAAAACGATAATTCAAACTAATAGATAAGTGAAGACTCACCATGAGCTGGAATATTCATATGTGCAAGAACAATAATTCAAACTGATAGATAAATGAACAGAAATACTGAAATCAAATAACACAAGGAAAAGAAATTAATGACAAACCGTAGAGGAAACAGGGAGCCACACGATCGTATATACCTCTTGGTTCTTCCCCAATCTGAAAATAGTTTACAAACAATTGCACAGCTGGCAACTTTTATCCTTATTCTTTAACTGGAACACATCAATGATTTTCCTCATCTATTGTGCCTTTAAGAGTTTCAAAGACAAGCTGTCATAAGAATGTTGTTACAATCATATGGTGAAAACGTACTACTGAAATCAAAAAACATAAGGAAAAGAAATTAATGACAAACCATGAAGGAAAACAGGGAGCCACATAATCATATATACCTCTCGGTTCTTCCCCAATCTGAAAAATAGTTTACAAATAGATGCTCAGCTTGCAGCTTTTATCCTTATTCTATAACTGGAACAGATTAATGAACATACCTTTTTTTACTCAATGATTGTGTATTTAAGGGTTTCAAAGAAAGTTGTCACAAGAATATTGTTACAATCATATGGTGAAGAAGTATGGTAAAAAAAAAAAACTGCATTAATACGTTGAGGAACTTTTGAAAAAAGATTGCTAATTTTTTTATGAACAGCTTTTGTGATATGCTCATAACATTTATCTTTGTAACTTTTTCCTTGTTTTGCTTTTTACACTGCAAGGTTTTTAGAAGATGCAAGTATGCAACTGCAGTAGTAAATTTTCTGCATGTAAGGATGAAATGAATAACATTTAAGAAAAAGTATAATTAGGTAAGTTGATGTGTAAATTTAATTCCGTACAGTAATACTAATATGTATGGCTAGCTCCCGAGGTCTTGCTACAGATGTCATTGCACATCTTCACCACCACCTTCGTCAGCAACTTGTTCATCAAGAAGTTCTCACATTTCAACAACCCTACAGAAGTAGACAAGATACTCTTATTTATTTTGGGGTTGGGGTGGGGGGAGAAGAAAGTTGGAATATTTATAAATATAATAAGGTAAATAATAATAATATAAAGGTGCAAAAGGAATTCTGCATAGTGCACATCTTACCCTTTTTGCTTACCTATCTATGGGAGTGATAATTGATAAACACTTATCTTGAATCCAGATCATGATATACAAATGAAACAATTCTTTTGCATTGACCCCATGCAGGACTGAATATAAATAGAAAAAACAAAGTAATCCACACAAAGTCAAAGAATTAACAACTAAAATAATTTGGTCAACATACTTAATATTCCAGCTGGCAAGATCCTTTTGGAAGTCTGCAGTTGCAATTACAAGGCCAGTAACATGAGGGGAACGAGCAGTTGGAGGGCAAGCAACAAGAGGGGCTCATATGCTTGAGATGTCTGCACTAAAACTGCTGATGAATGATTTAGTAGGTTGATAAAACTGTATAAAAATTATTACAAAATAAAACTGCAAAAAAGGGAACAATGATAATTGCTCGTGTCGCTAAATTTTGTAAATTACTTCTTAAATTTTCTAGTTTATTAATTGTATTTGAAAGATTAGAAATGGAGATGAAGGGAAGCATTTGGAGAGAAAGTAACCAAAAGGCATTATAATTTTTTAAAAGACAAAACTAACTCTTTAAAATCTTCTTAATTGATAAAGACACATATAATAATAAAATTCTTAGGCTTAAAAATCGTTTGGCTGACAAGAAGTAAAACTCGCATTATAACTTTTTAAGAAACAAAACTAATTACCTTGTAAACTCTAATTGGAATCAGGTTATCCTGGCACTCAACCACCCATCTAGTCACCAAATTTCATTAATAATAAATCATCTTAAGATTGAAATGATGAAAAGAACTTGCATGTAAAAATACCTTTAAAGTTTCAATATTTGTACCATCACTCAGCAGTCTGGGAAGCTAAATAAACCACTGTTTAAAAGTTCAGCACGGGCTGGAATATTTTGTATCTGCAAGAACATAAATTTAAAGATAGAATGATCAGAACTACTTAAATTATTTACAAATAATTGCTCAGCTTCCAACTTTTATATTTATTGCTATGTAATCATGGAGAAAATCAAGGAGCCACGTAATCCTATGTAAATCTTCCAACTCTTCCCTATATAAAAATAATTTACAAATAATTGCTCAGCTTCCAACTTTTATACTTATTTTTAACTGGAACAAAATCAATGAGCATACCTATTTTTCTACTTCTATTGCACCTTTAAGGTTTTCAAAGACTAGCTGACACAAGAATATTGTTGTAAATATAGGGTGAAAAGGTACAATCCAGAATTGAATTAATAGGTTGACGTGCTTGTGTGAAAGTTTGCTAAACCATTTCTCAACAGCTTTGTTATATGTTCATAACATTTATCTTTGTATACTTTTTCTTGTATTGCCTTTTGTACTGAAAGGATTTTAGGGGAAATTCTTGCCGAATCATCTTTAACATGCTAGCATTTGAGAAAGATATAATAATGCAAATAAGACTTATCATAAGGATAAAGAAAAAACCCAAAAATGTTGATCATGTTGGCCAGACCATGATGCTTGGTACAAAAAGAACCTACAAATAAAACACATAATGTGATCATGTATGCTTACTTGTCAGAGAAATCAAAGAAGCAACAGGAAAGGTAAATTTGCTAACAATAATGCGTATGTGCCAACCTCGTGAGGATTTGCTAGTGATGCCATGGCAGATAGCACCACCACCTTCTGCTTCAACACCTTCTTCAACAACTTGTTCATCAAGAATTTCTTGTACTTCAACAACCATATAAGCTTAGTAAAAGTATTAGTTGTTTTCGTTTAAGACAAAAAGGTTTCTAGAAGACAATATATAAACTATCAAGATAATCTTAATTTTAACATTGTTGAATAATAAGCATACCTTAAAGCACGTTCAAATATTTTGTGGGCTCCAATTACGACACAAGATGAAATTCATAAATCAAAAACTACAAATTAAGAAGCATGACATACTAAGAACACATACATTTAAAACTTCAAAGTTAGAATTTTGATATTACATATCAACGTGTATATAAGAAAACCCTAGATTAAGAAGATACAACTGTAAATTAGCATACCTTTCTTTATCAAGTTCAAATAAGGTGAACGTTTGACCAGAAGGTCAACTCAAATGTCTCCCAAGTCCGATCCACTTAAAAATATGCCTTGTAGTAATATCTCCCATAATAAAAATGTCAAACCTAAAACTTGTTTAGTCTCATAAAGAACTCTTTGCAAGTCATCAAAATGTAAAAGATATTAATAAGAGAATTTGATCATAACCTTAGTCTGCCAAGCTCCTCTTTGTGACATCTACTGCACTCCTTCCACAAGACAGAAAATTATGAAGATACATATGAACAGTCTAGATACTGTTTTGAACATAAGGTAATTTAAATTCTTTGTGTAACATTGCACCTCTACCTCGTACATGTTGATGAGCTATTTGTCATCAATGTAGAATCATGTGCTTGCAGCAGCTTCCACAGAAATTGGCATCATCCCCTCTACATCCTTTTAGGGGCATTAATCTTACTTTGTCACAAGTTTAAAAAATGAAATGGAACAGGGAAAGAGAATAGGCTCCATAATAATTGGCCATTTTAGGTGACCTTCAATGTGGTGATTAAGTTATTTCATGCATAGCTATGAAGCTTTATCTGATTATGATTTTCAATTAGCATTCAACATTCATTGGCATTACCTGAACAAGTAAAGCACTATAATTAGCACTACGTATAACTTATAGAAGGAAAAATATACATGTAAAAGTGACTTCATGTGTCACCAAATGTGCCTATCAGTACAACCAAAGTTCCCACAGAGATGATTTATATACCTCTAAGATGAAGCAAGTGCTTTAGACCAGCTTCTGCATGTTCAACCTGTAAAAAAGTTACATAAAGTTGATGAATCGAATTCATTGAAAGCATTTCATCTTCATCATTTCACTTGAAAGATAACATTCAGAAATAACTTTCAATAATTGAAATATCATTAGCACGATTAAATCTTAGCCACTGAATACCTCATTATTTGTGTAAAGATTCAGTGTGACCTGTAGCATTCAACATTCATTGGCATTACCTGAACAAGTAAAGCACTATAATTAGCACTACGTATAACTTATAGAAGGAAAAATATACATGTAAAAGTGACTTCATGTGTCACCAAATGTGCCTATCAGTACAACCAAAGTTCCCACAGAGATGATTTATATACCTCTAAGATGAAGCAAGTGCTTTAGACCAGCTTCTGCATGTTCAACCTGTAAAAAAGTTACATAAAGTTGATGAATCGAATTCATTGAAAGCATTTCATCTTCATCATTTCACTTGAAAGATAACATTCAGAAATAACTTTCAATAATTGAAATATCATTAGCACGATTAAATCTTAGCCACTGAATACCTCATTATTTGTGTAAAGATTCAGTGTGACCTGGAATATTTTATACTGCAAGAACAATAATTCAGATTAATAGACAAAATGAGAAGAAACACTAGAATCAACTAACATAAGGAATAAATAAATTAATAACAAACCGTGGAGGAAAACAAAGATCTAAAGACCGTGGAGGAAAACATAGACCTCACTGTGTGTGTAAAGATTCAGCGTGACCTGGAATATTTTATACTGCAAGAACAATAATTATCACTATATTCATCCATATGAAAATGAACGGTTATGATATTGGTTTTCTAATGGATTTTGGAAAATGAACAGTTATAATATTGGTTTTCTAATGGATTTTGTTATAGGAAGAATCCATAAGAAAATGAACAGTTATAATATTAGTTTTTTAATAGAATTTTGTTATAGGAAGTGCGTTTTTTTAAAAGTAGACCAAACCAAAAACTCACATTTAATTTTGGGAGGGGAAATTGGAATATTAATACAGACTTACAGTAAGTAAACAATTATCATATAGAAGTGTAAAAGAAATTCTGGTTCAGCTTACATGATTCTGGTAGATATAAACACTCAGTCACTTATCTTGGATCCAAATCAAGATATACACATGAAACAATTCCTTTGCATAATCCAAACAAAGACAAACAATAGCAGTTAACATAATTTGGTCAAATATACTTAATATTCCAACATGCAGGATCCTTTCAGAAAAATCAGGAAAACAATTAGTAACATAACACTCAGTATGATAACACATCATAAGTTAAAAGTTGGACGAGTCAATTAGTAATGCGCCAAGACCCAAACTCAACCACACCAACCTAATGTTTCTGTTTAAAACTCTGATTAGAGTTCAGTGGCCAGAAATCACAACGCTTAAGTATTTAGTATTAGGGTTCAGTTGCCGGAAAAACAACGCTTACTGAGGGTTGAGTGTTATTATCAAGTAATAAGTAGAAAGCAAATAGTCTTTCGATCGATTGGAAAGTATACCTTGAAATGATCGAAGAGGTGGTCCGACCGCAGTCACCAAACTTGCGCTGGTCCGGCCGTAGTCGGCATGAAAAGTCGTCGACGGCTGAGATGTGATGGAGATGATGAACAACTAATCAGATGTATCGATGGTGTTCGAAACTCAATGGCAAAGGGCTGCAGATCGAGGGTTTTAGACGAAACATGTTTGGGGGGAACTCGTTGGTTTAGGGGGAGTCTACTGTCTATGGCTTTGCGAAACAATGGCATAAGCGATGGGTTTATATAGGCGTAAAATTTAGAGCCGTTTGGGAGGATCTCAGGGGAGATTTGTTGCAACGAAGAAACCGGATTCGCGATCTCTCTCATTTATTCATCAGATTTCATACCAAAATGAAAATCACTTTTCATTTATTCACCTTTTCAAATAATTATTATACTAGAATTAAAAAACTCGTGTATTACGCAGGTTGGATAATTAAAAAATATAAATTATAAATTTGTATATATTTATAATTATTGAAATGTCTTAGTATATATAAAATATTTTCAGAAGGTATGATAAATATGATATCTTTTTATTTACAAATGAAAAGTTAATTAAGAAATATTTAATTCTTTATTTGAATAAACAAAAATTAAAACGATGGTCATAAAACCAAAGGTGGGTTTCAAGCAGATCCTGATATGAAATGCAAAATGTGCTATCAAAACGTCATAATGCGCCATGAAAGGGCAAAATTGAAAACATCCTCCACCCCCCACCCCCTTGCATGCATTTGTTCCTAACAGGAGGTGCTGCATCCCTTTTATTGTTCTTGCTTGTATTTGCCTTAAAGAAAACAATATGATATTTACCTAATTATTAAATGATATTAATTATTAAAATTACACATGTCAACACTATATTGTTTCCCAATAATTTTTTTCTGTTTCTTTCTCCTATTTAATAATTACATTAATTACTAATAATATTATTTAGTTTTTTAGATTAAAATAGTTTTAATAAATTAAGCAATATATATTTTTACTAATGTTATTTCTAGGGAAATAATTTTTCATAAACTTAGAAAACTTTTTAGAAAATCAAACTTTTTTAAAAATACAAAATATTTTATAATTTAGTGTTTTTAAAAAGTAAAATCTTTATAAACAAAAAAATAATTAAAATTGAGAGTTATAGAATAAAATTTTTAAGTATGATATTTTTTAAAACGTTTGTTTTAAAATAAAATTTTTATTTTATTTATTATAAGAAAAGTTTTAATCATATCTTATTTTAGAAAATAGATTTATAATTAATAAATTTTCATTCTATTAAATATTTTTTTCTACTCATGTAATACATGGGTTTACTAAAGTTAGTTATATAATAAAAAGGTTAAAGTTATCACATACTATCTTTGTAGATATTCTTATATTGTTTTTCTCTTCAAAAAGAATATAATAGTTATTTAAACCTTCGTATTTATTTCTTTCTCTTATTAAAAATTGATTTAATTAATTAATACCTCTTCCCCCCCCCCCCCCTCTCTCTCTCTCTCATATCAACATTTTTAAAATCAAACTATCTTTTTAAAAATAAATTTTATTAAATAAATTAAAATTTTTATCTTTTTATTAAAAAATAAATAATTAAGAAGCAAAACTTTTATAAAATATGAATTTTCTAAAACACTAAAATTTTTTAAAACAAAATATTTTATATTTTTATTTTTATAAAAAATTATAAAACATGAAATTTTCAAAAAAAAAAAACTTATCATAACAACAATAATAATTATAAAAAAAATATTATTATTTATTTATTTAAAGTAGCTATTTATACACAGTCTAATCATATTTTATCTTCAAATATGGCTCTATATTTAATAAATTTTAATTACTAATTATTTAATATTTTATTAATACGAATATATTACTAGCACAAATATATTATAGTAATCAAGCTAGAAACTTCTAATTTGAGTCTTAGTATTTTTATTTTATACTTGTTTTAGTTTTAATACAAATAAAATGTCAGGTCGACTCACCAATACTTCTTAATTTATGTTAATAAAAGATCCTTAAATACACTTTAAATAACATTTAACAAAACATGTCTCGTTCATTTTTCATTATCTTCCTAGTAAATGAAGTAATGAACCTTACACATAGAATATGATTATAAGGTTTGAATTTGTCATCAGACCTTTTACATAAACAATAATAAAAAAGTAAACTACACGGATATTATTTGGGGTTTGCATATATTGCAAGTTCAATTCTTATTTTTAAAAAAATTATAGATGCAAGCCTAAACTATGCAAAGAGTGTACATTGATAGTCTTTACTAACAAAATTTTAAAATTTTCTATTACTTTAATTTATAAAAAACCAAAATACCCTTTTTTTAATCTTCTTCCCCACATTATAGTTATCCACATTCAACACCCACCACCACCGACTCTACCATCAACCCACCACCATCTCCGCTGTCTCCACCCTCAACCCACCACCATCGTTGCACACCCTCAACCTAGCACCACCGTCTCTGTCTGCACCGTCGACCCACCACCACTGCCGCCTCTACCCTCAACACACAACTACGATCGCAGCTACACCCTCGACCCCCATCACTGTTGCCTTTATCCTCAACCCACCACTACCATCACGGCCTACACCCTCAACCCATCACCATCATCGCCGCAGCACCCTCAACGCACCACCACTGTCGCTGCAGCTACCCTTAATCCACCACCGCCGCTGCATCTACCCCCAACTAGGGGTGTTCTTCGAGTTTTTTAATCGGGATTCGGGTTCTTCGGGTCGGGTTGCGCGGGTTTTTAGGTGTAGAAATTCAACCCGAAGACCAAACCAAATAAATAATGTTTAATCGGTTTTCGGGTTTTTTAGAGTCGGGTTAATGGATAATCGGTTTTACACTAATCATTAAACTTTAAATTATTTTTCATCTCAAATGTTTATCTATAGAGTATGTATGTGAGCAAAATACATGTATAAGATTTCGATGTGTTATCAAATACAATTTTGTTTATTATCTTGATCGAAATATTTATACATATTTATATTCATTTTATTATGTAAATTTTAAATGTTGAAGGACGTTATATTTTGATTATTCTCAAACTCTACATTATAAAATTGAACCATAATAATGACATATAAAGTTTTGAAAACCTTATTTTCAAATCTTGTAAACTGTAGCATAACACACATTATATTTAAATACACATACACACACACACACACATATATATATATATATATCTTGAAATTTCTAAAAACTAAGATTCGGGTTAATCGTGTTGACCCGGTTCTCACAAAATCAACCCAAATACCAAACCATTTATAATTATCAAGTTCGGTTTAATGTGATAATCGAGCTGGATTGCTCGGGTTGATCTTTAATCGGGTTTGAGTTAATGTTGTTCGGGTTCAGGTAAAAAACACACTCCCACCCCCAACCCACCACTACCGTCGTCACCTGCACCCTCAACCCATGACCATCATCGTTGCCTGCACCTACAACACACCACCACCGTCGCTACCTGCACCTTGGCCCACTGCTACCACCGTAAACGATGACAACTTGTTCAAACTATCAATTGGATCTGAAAAAAGTCAGATTTGGTTCATTGTGGTTCGCATACCTAGTTCAAAGTGATGGCGTTACGACCGGTGGTATTAGAAAATAGAGGGAGAGGGAGGGAGAGTGTGTGTGAGAGAAAGAGAAAGAGAGAGATAGAGAGAGAGACTTAGATGGAGTGCTGGTGGTGGTGACGATGGAGTGGTGTTGATGCTTGATTTCTCACATGGTGTGAAGAGGTAGTGGTCATAAAGATAAAGATGAAAAATTAAAATGGTAGAAGAAGATGGATGGAGGGGGTGATGTGAGGTGGGTGAGGTTTTGGAGAAGTAAGTTAGATTTTGTTTATAATTTTTTTATTTAAGGGTATATTGGTAATTTTATATTGATTTAACAGATAAATTTAACTTTTGTTAGCTCAGAGACTGTCGATGTGCATATAATACAAAGTTCAGGCCCACATCTATAATTTTTTAAAAGTAAAAACTGAACTTACAATACATGCAAACCTCATTGATTGTTTGTGTAATTTACTTAAAATAAAAACAAACATAAAAGATAAAATGTTCATTTTCATTCATTTAGCATGCCATGTGTCGTTAATTTCTCATTATCTTCCTAGTAAGTGAAGTTATGAACCATACTCATAGGATATGAATAATAAGAACTGAATTTTTCTTGAGACCTTTTACGTGAATAAAAACAAACACAAAGGATAAAATGGTCATTAGATATAATTTATGCTAAGCTTAACTAGTTTTGTCATACGAAGAACAATGCTGGTTGTAATTACCATAGTTCCAGAGCTTGATAGTTGTTTTCAAGGTGATATAATTTAAAATGTTATGTATACATAAGTTTGGAGGACATCTATAAAAAAATGTAACACGAAATCTCATAAGATTTTATTACTCTTTTAAATCATTTGAAATAAAACCAATTAACGGTATGAATATTGTAGTTACAAGCTAAATAGTGTAGAATCCATAATCTTATATGTAAATTTTAATCTCCTTCAATATGCAACTACACATAAGATCCAGACTGTTAATTACATAGATAACTTCCTCCAAATACAAATTAACTAATCAAAAAACCGGTAAAATAAACAAAAATATCTTCAATCATGAGAATTTTACACACAAGAAACGGTGATTAATCTTGTTTTCTATTTAGTGTCTTACTAGTTTCATCTTTTAACATATAGATAAGAATCGTTACTATCATAGTTTCATTTTAATAAATGATTCGTCATCGGTGTCTTGAGCTTCGAAACCTCAACATTCCATATCTTAACTTCCCCTTCAAAACTCCCACTAAAACTTTAATCGCAGTTGTAGATTCACGTCCTACATCTGAATCTACAACTGCAATAAGTGATCGAATGGGCTGTGTATTTCCATCCAACACACTTAAACAACAAAACATCCCTTCCGGACCACGTTGCCAGATCCTAACCGTCCCATCACCCGACCCGCTGAACAACAAATCCGATACGTTGATCAAACAATGTATCGCCTTCGAGTGACCGCGTAAAGCACCGGTTACTACCATGTAATTGGCACTGTCTTCCTTCTCCCACACCAATATTGATCGATCACAGGCGCCGGAGAACAACACCGATCCGCCGGAGCTCAGAGCAAGTGCGTTCACCGGCGATTTGTGCTTTTCTAACGTCGCAATGAGTCCGTAGTGTTTCGATTCTCCCACCGGATTCCGCCACACTTTGATCCGGCGATCCGCAGATCCGGTGTAGATTGTGCCGTCGCCGGCGACAACGACGGCGTTGATAGCATCGTCGTGTGCTTTGATGCTCTCAACGCACCGGAGATCTGAAGTTCTCCAGATTTTCAGGTATGTATCCCATGAAATTGAACACATTAGGTTATCGTTGATTGCCGATAGTCCTGAAACGGCGTCGTAGTGTTCGATCCACAACCGGCGTTTACGACGGCGTACGTTAACGTAATTCTTATGGAACATCGATCGGAGCAGACGATCTTCTACCGTCGGTAGGGTTCCGGCGTGTTTATGCCGTTTGTGTTCCGTTAGTTTCCATACGCGGATCTTACTGTCCTGGTGAGATGTGAACACTTTTCCGTTATGAAACGTGACGGACTTAACGGAACCTGATGAAGAATCGTTGACGGTGAAAGTGTCGATGAGCGAGAACGACGTCGTGTCGAACACGTGGATGAGATCGCCGGAGGCGGCGTAGAGGAGGTGGTTGTTGACGGCGAGGTGGTTGACGTGTGCGGCGGGGTAGGGTTTGAGGGCGGTGAGGTAGCGGTGGGAGACGGTGAGTTTGAGAGTCTCCGGCGAGAGGTTTTGGAGGGAGGGGACGGAGGGTAGGGTTTGGAGAGAGAGGTTGCTGCAGAGGCTGCTGTCGGAGCTGTTGGTGGTGTCGAGTGATGGACTGGTGGCGGTGGTGGTGGTGAATGGGAGTTTTGGTGGTGGTTTTCGTGGAAATGGTGTGGTGGTGGTGGTGGTGGTGGTGGTGTCGTCGGTGGTGACGAAGATTGTGGAGGAGCATGATGGTAGGAGTGATCGGAATTTCATGTCGCCGGAGAGGGGGTGGTGTGTGTGGTTGAACGGATTTGTGATTAAACTTTGTAATGAAATTGTTGAAATGGAAACTATATACTATATATAGAGCCTTGAGAAACTCACATTGGTACGTATATTCTTTTGATTTTCTTTTTCTTTAATGAATTTTTCTCTATGTAAGTATATATCACCTTTTTCAAGTTGAAAAACGTTTAAAAATATAGTTTAAGTGAGGGATTTAAAAGAACTACGTTTAATATAAAGTAATTTTAGGTAGATTATATTTTTATATTAGTTTAAATGTGACGTATAAATAACTCACAATTGCAGGGACTACTCGGGTCCCTATCTCCTCAAGGGCCGAGTTTCTAAGAAAAATATCATATATATAACTCACAATTACACATTTAAACCCATTAGGTCATTAACGAATTCGTTAACATTTTAATTATTTTAAGCCTAAGAAACATTTAAACTCAGTTAAATTTTTATTATTTTAGCACACTACAATTTACTTTTTACTATAATACAAACTCTTTTTAAAACTCAAACAAAATAACTTGCCATTTGGGGTGGTGGCGGTAAAAAACAATCGGAACACGAGGTCAGAGCGATCGATTGATCGAACTAAGGTCTTATTTTTTTCTGCTCGCACAAGGCCCAAAATTTTATATATAAGTTATTCATTTTTATATAATAAAAGCACCGTTTTTCTCAACTCGCTTAGGGTCCAAATTTTATCTATGATTTTTTAGGGACGGCCCTCTACAATTGTCCTAACTTTATACTTTAATAGCAATATTGTTGTTTGTCTATCATAAAAATAATGTGATCGTTAAATTAAAAAATGATGTTCAAAAGAATAACAAAGTTTTACTATATATGTTTATGTATCTCAATACATATGACTATCTTACATGCATTTCATACAATCGATTATGTGGTTGTTACGAATCTCTATATTGGTTTTAATATTGACATTTTTTTGTCCTACGATCATAACTTTCACTTCGTTCATTTTTTATTTATGTATAATCGTTTACACGTTATTGATAAACCATCAAATTATTTTGATCAATAGAAAATCATCAGTATCAGAAGTAATTTTTTAAAAGATCTTGACATATCACATCGTGATTATACCTAGAAAAAAATTCTATAAAAGCAATGATAAATAGGTACGAATAGAGCAAAAAAATAAGAAAAGAAAAAACCCCATCGAGGTTCGTGTGATTTGTTTATAGAAGCAACCATGTTATAACAATCCATTATAAACTTACTCTATTAAATTTATTGTGGTTGAGAAAAATGTATTGTTCAACTAATCGAATTATTATCTTATTTTTTTAATATTTATCTTATAAAACATATCTCTTGTATATCATATGTCCTTAATTTGTATATTTTTAATTACAGTATATTATAATACAAGAAAACATTCTAAAAAGATGGTTCCTTAAGTCTGGGAAGTTGACCGAATCTAATTAAAAATTTATATATAAAAAATGTTTAGAGATTTGTAAACATTAATGTTATTTTTCTGTATATTTAATTCTTTTATATAATTTACATGTAAACACATTTATTTAAGAGTTAAATTTGGTTTTATCCTTGAGTTTTGAAAAAAATAGCTATTTTCCTCAAAAATATTAAAAATATCAATTTACCTCTAAAAGTTTTATTTGTTGTCTTAATTTTAGTCCAAAAGTTTTATCAACTGTTTTGATTTCAATCTAATTAACTCCAAATATAAAACTTTTAGACTGAAATTAAAAGAAATGATAAAACTTTTGGACTGAAATTGATATTTTTAAACTTTTGCAGGAAAATGATTATTTTTGTCAAATATCAGGGAGTGAAATCGAAGGTAAATTTCTTTTAGAAGCCTTAGAGATTAATTTGCTTGAAGCAATCAAATAAAAGAAGGTAAATTCTTACATAAAAAATTACAAATGGGTTTTAATGGTAAGATATGCTTAAAACCAAATTTGCTTTTCTAACCAAATAATTAAATCGCAGGTAATTACTTGAATTTCTAATATTTTAACTATCTACAATGTATCATGTATGAACGTATGTAAAATAACTAGATGTATACAGTTATGATATTTATAATATTTTAATTGACGCTTCTTCATCTATAGAGGGAGGTAAAATTAAAGAAGTGTAAACATCTTGATTTTGTAAGTTTTGATTGAAAGATATTTAATAACAAACTAATATTAAACTTGATTAGGTAAAACATGCAATAAGCATGTTTTATTTATGCTTCAACTTTAGAAAAGGGTAACCTTTATTTTGAAACAAGTTGAGAAAATACTTTTTGCTTTTTTAATAAACAATTGAGTAATATAGGGTTAGTTAAGAAATTCATAAAACGTGATATATTTATATGTATTCTTTTTTCCCTAAAATTAGGAAAAGGATCAACTACCTTATGTTACTATATACATTGGTGCTCGTAGGTGGTTAGTAGACGAAATAGAAGATTAAAGAAGTAACTTATGATTATTATTGAAAACAAGTAATTTCAGCTTATATCATCAAATAAAAGTTACAAATTGTTATAAAGATTGTGGTTACATTTCAGTGGCTGCAATGTTATCCTGTACTCTAGTCAATTTGTTACCACACAAAATGCAAATAATATGTTTGACCATTTAGTCTCCACTGTCTCTACTTTTCCGAAATCATGTAGTGATCAAGTGGCATTCAAAGGCATGTAAACGGTATTAAATGCATATATTAAAAGAAGTATGAAAATCATGTAACAAAAAATAATAAGAGTCAACCCTGTGTAGACGATCATTAAATTGCAAGTGTGAAATGGTAGATGGTAGAAAACACATACCTTAATTTGTATTGTAATTCTTAGCATCTCTGATATTTTGTATCACTTTTAACGATGAAATACCACTTGTGCATCACAATATATGTCTTCCGAAATCAAATCGGACCAATTTAAACTACATTTTAAACATAACGTTAATTTTATTGACAAGAGTTTTGCAACCCATTCTCTTGCTTCAACCTCATGTTTATATTGGGAGTTCATTTATTTGTCGAGGTTAATTTATCTAAGATTAAACATACAACTACATAAATTGCAACTAAAAGGTTTACAGTTTAACAATATCAAATTATATTCCAATATTCCTTTTTTCACAAGATATTAAGAGTTTAAATCTAATGATGAATGAAGATAAAATTTTTAATGTAAAACTAGGAGGTGGGAAATGAGAAGTCTTCTTGAAAAGGTTACATAAATTGTAATATTCATGTGCTAGTAATTAAAGTCTTACAACTTGACATATTCAATTCAAAAGTACATTAAAGTCTTACTAATTCCATTTAATATTCATTTTAATTAAAAGTGCCACTAGTCTTCCAACTTGCCATATTTAATTCTCAATAATATTCATTTTAATATTTAATTCTCAATAAACATATGAAAACAAGCCAGACGGCAAGAGCGTTAAACTGATATTTAACATTTGTTTTCTCTTAATATTTTTTTTTTCTATTTTGTGTTTAATTCATCATTTTATCATATAGATAGTGACATATGTTAGAGCATGGGTACAATCAAACAACATACGTAACTACATAAGTTCGTGAATAGTTGTCTTGATTTAGTTGTATGATAATGTTTTCACTATATTCCGTGAGTGCATTACACATTAACAAACCTTAATTACACTAAATATTTTGACTTGTACCAACATGATTTCAAAACTAAGTTGCTTACTTCTTATAAAAACTATCGCCACATGTTTAATAAAACCAAATAAACAACAGATCATTTCAAACACTATATGTTTTTAGATAATAGAAAAGAAACTTATTATTTTTGTATCATGTTTCGGATAAAATGATAAAGTATGAATGTGCCAATGTGGTTCATGTAGTGACACTACCCACGGATAGTGGGAAACATTATTAATGCAATCAAGCAGGGAGAGTTGATATTTTTTTTATTTTATTTTTTTTGTAATTAATTGTGATGTCATACTAAAGTGTTGGTCCAGGTAGATTATTAATATAGGGTTGGGTTATACAAACACCTATAACCTGTGTACATGTACGTATACGTGTGTAGAGAGATATAGAAAGATGAAGTATGTTTTAATAATCATTAAGTGTATCTCAAGGCTCTTAATATATCGTTCATTCATTATTGTCATTTTTTAACTTTTCTATTTAACAAAATGAATGAGGATTGATAGCATCGTTTCATTTATAATAATTGTAATGTCATGATAAATAAATTAAGATGTTGATAAAACGACAACACTAGATTTTATCATAATTTAAGGCATGGAGTGTGAAATGACGATGTTATTGCATACTAAATCTTTCTTAGAAAGTGAAATTTCAATTTAATTTATTTTCTTGATGTACTAATTATTAAATAATTAGTTAGTTGATTGGTTGTTACTATATAAGTCAACAATAGACCAATAGGAACAATTTCATGAAGATGAAGCCATATAGGTTTCTATAAATCTAACATTTCTAGAAAACCAAACTGAATCGATATTATTAAAAATAAAATTACGAGTTGCATAAGTGGTATCATGAGTTAGTAGACCAAACACAAATAAATTAATCGGTTTGAAGTAAACTAGATAAACTGATGAAAACTAAGGGTGTGAACCTTCAAATGCATCTGGCTAAACGAGATATATTCATGTCATACTACCTTGTTTGTAGGTTGACTCATTCAACTTATTTATTTTAAATCTTAAAAAAATATTTTATGTCATAATTTACAATGACTAGATTAATGTTAAACTTAGAAGATAAAAGAGAAATCAACATTCGGCTTTTATAGTTTAAATATAGCTAATTTTATATACATTAGTACTATTGGTTGTGATTATGTAATTTACATGTTTTAATACCAAAAAAGTAGAGTAAGTGTTTGTGTTGAGGCACGAAAACGTGTGTACCATTCACCTTTATGGTGCTTGACATGAGTTTGGGTTAATATCATGTTTGCTTTTATGTCAGGTTTAATCTGGCAACAAACAAGCATGATTTTTTTAATCCTAAATTAAACCAATCAATACTCATCCTGTTAACTGCTACTAACTAACATGTATTTTTAAACCACACAAGCCAATTAAACCAATAAAACTAAGAGTTACATTTTTTTTCCATTTTCAAAACAGTATATTAGCTAAGCAAACTGCATTATTTGTACTCAATATATTATTAATTTGATAGTGTACTTTAAGTTTATTTGCAATATCTTTATCACATTGTTATCACATAGTTCAAAAAATTCATATAGGATAATATTGTTCAATTTTTAAATTTATCCTATACGTAATAAAAACAAATATATATGTAATTTATCCAGCTGGCAACTTTCAATTTCTTTTGCTTTTAAGTCGACATATTTTAATTTTAGTTAAGTTATTATATATTATACTTAAGGGTTATTGGCTTTTAATAATCCTAACTTTCATTTATTGAACGTGATTAATCTCAACTTAAGAAATTTTTACAAACACTCTCAACTTTAAACTTATAATCATTTAATAATCCCTTATTAACTTAGAGTTAACACCGTTAGTTTTTCTATGACGTGTGTGACACCCTACGTAATCCCATATCGGCCGTGAACAGGAGAATTTCCTGGTTCGTTATAAATGTCTGGTCTCTAATATCACCAACGCGTTTTAAGCGCATTGGCTGTGGATGAGAGTAGAACTACACAGTTAAGCGTACTCAGGTGTTAGCAATTTAGAGATGGGTGACCTCCCTGAGAAGTTTTCATCCGGCCAACTAAAAGCAATCCGTGAGCTTCTCGTGGGCAAAGCGGACAATATTAGTGGTATGAGAGGCCGGGTGTTACAGAATGATATCAGAGCCACTCATGTGATATTCGGGATGGTGGGACAAATCTCACCGGAGATGGTGAGTGAGTTCTCTGGCTCATCGAAGACGATGAGTCCAAAGGGGGGGGGGGTGATTGTGACACCCTACATAATCCCACATCGGTCGTGGACAGGAGAGTTTCTTGGTTCATTAGCAATGTCTGGTCTCTAATATCACCAACGCGTTTTGGGCGTATTGGCTGTGGATGAGAGGAAAACTCTACAGTTAAGCGTGCTCAGATGTCAGCAATTCAGGGATGGGTGACCTCCCTGTAAAGTTTTCACCCGGGCAACAAAAAGCAAATCCGTGAGCTACTCGTGGACAAAACGAACAATGTTGGCGGTATGACAGGCCGGGTGGTGGACTGTTTATATGTCCAAAACACTAAGCAGAATGTTGAAATCAACCATCTTTTGCGTCAATCTAAAACTTCTGAACCCTAAAACCTGTCAATCTTCACCTTCTGATTTGAACCACTTAACTCATTCAATGTAGATTTCAAGTGACGTTGGTGGCTAGACACCGAAAAACGAACTTGATGGAGGCTGGGCGACGACGTAGTTGAAAAATGACTTAACAGTGGCTCTGTTTTCATCAAAAAAAAAACTAACGGGGATTAACTCTAAGTTAGTGAGAGATCGTTATAGAAAAATAAATTCTAAGTTGAAAGTGTTTGTAAACATTATCTGAGTTGAGATTAATCATGATCAATAAATGAAAATTGGGATTATTAAAAATCCAATAACCCTATACTTAATTATGTATTATAGTTCAACTAATATGAATTTTTTTTAATAGTATAAGAGTGTGAGAAAAAACCACTATCAAGTTAACATTAAATTCATATATGACCAATATGCGCTTTCTTAGAGCATTCACAGTTATAATTATATTAAAATCATTATTTTTTCTCTCACTTTATTAATTAAATAATATTTTTAATACTTTTGTTATTATATTTTTTCTCTCCTGCACTCACAATAACTGTTAAAATATTAAAAAAATTATAAGAGTTGAACGATATTTTCTTAAATTTACAGATTGAACAGTAACATTTATCTCTCATACACTCACAACCATTCCATATAATATAAAGATTACACTCATATAAATATACCAAATGAGCTGTGAATGCTCTTATGCATAATTTCCACAATATTCCTCAAACTAAATTTATCTCTGTTTTAAAGGGTTTCGTCTTTGTTTTTGAGTTTTCCTTAAATTAATATTTTCTCATTTGATTATGTATAATTCAATTGGTAAGTACCGGTGGATATTCTCTAGTTCGGGTTTCTTTAATCACCGGATTTGAGAAGGGAGTGTTCTCATTTGGGGAAAGAAAACCATCGAATTCTGCACAATCTTCTGAATGTTCCCTCATATACATTTCTTATAACTATATAATTGTAAATTTACATTTGATTCTCACGGTCATTTAGTTCACGTAAAATATATTTTTTTCTCATAACCAATGTTGAATGAAATCAAATGAATTACAACATCAATCCATAATAATTATAAGAGTAAAACTATCGATAGCAACGAAATAAAAAATTAGGAGTTTATATTGGTGGAGTTGTACGCATAATGTAATTTCGATTAGGAAAAAAAAAAATTATTTTATTTGGTGTTACGACGTCGTATATGGCGTTGCGAGTTTCGGTCGATAGGCCTGTAAATGAACCGAACGAACACGAACATTAGCATGTTCATGTTCGTTCATTTAACTTTTACCGAACACGAACACGAACACATAATCGAACATGATTTTTTGTTCATGTTCGTTTATTAAGAAAATAAAAATGTTCGTGTTCGTTCATGTTCGTTCGTTAAAAAGCTAAATGAACACTTCACGAACATAAACGAACACAAATGAACAATAATGAACGAACATAAATGAACAATAATAAACAAACATAACTGAACACAAAAAAACAACGTTAAATGACCATTTTGGAACTTTTAGTTGTATTAGTGGAAATTGAAATCTTACTAAACTTATAGTTTTCTAATATAACATAATACACTTATGTATCACATATTAACACATAATACCATTTTATTAATATATTAATTAATATAATATAAATAAACGAACATAAATGAACGAACATAAACGAACGTAAATGAACAAATATAAACGAACGAATATATATAAATAAACGAACATAAACGAACGTAAATAAACAAACATAAACGAACGTTCATGAACGTAAACGAACGAACAAAACATGTGTTCATGTTTGTTCGTTTAACTAAACGAACACAAATTTTTTATTCATGTTCGTTCATTTACTAAATAAACGAACATAAACGAACTTTTCGCCGAACAGTTCATAAACATTCGGTTCATTTACAGGCCAGTCGGTCGACCTTTTTCACATCGATAGAAATTTAGGGCTAAAAATCAATTTTCGTATCCAATTAGCAGAGCTCGATCTGATCGAAGAAGAAGAAGAAGAAGAAGAATAACAAGAACAGTGAAGCGAAGATGGTTAACATGACGTCATTCTTTGGTATGTCGCTTGGAGCTTTCGTATTCTGGCAATCAATGGATAAAGTTCATGTGTGGATCGCTCTTCACCAGGACGAAAAGGTTTCACAATCTCTCAATCCTTCTAAATCTATCACTTTATGAACATATCTAGATACGCGATTCTGCTGTTTGATTCTCATTAACATGATTTTCTAAATTAGGGCTCCGATGTTATAGTTTGCGAGTGGTTTCATGTGTTTCCGGTTAGATGAATAAACTGTTCGATTGCTAAACATCGATATTACGAATTGAATTTGGATCTTCAGTGTTTGACTATGGGATTAGAATCTGATTGCTAAGCATCAGAAATAGGAATTGACTGTAGAGCTTGAATGTTCGAATCTCAGATTGGGGATTGACAAGTAGCTCCATGGATTGGAGCAAAATCAGTTCAAAACACAGACAAAGTTGCCTCCAATTTCAACTATAGACCTAGAATTGGGATCAAACAGTATTCTGATTAATTTGATTCAACTGAATAGCTTAGATAAGATGATGATATTTATCATTTTGTCTTGTTTCTAGGGTCCAAACAATTTGATTACACTTTCTTTTTCCTTTGTTAGTTGTTAGGCCAGATACTTGAGCTATAGCATTGGAAGATCTCTATTGAAATACAAAGCTGGGGGTCTTTGGGATTGATTGTTGAAACTGTTTATTTGCTTATTATGTTATGATACAACAGGAAGTTGTTCTGAGGGCGTTTGGACTTATTTTTTTAACTGCTTATTTAATTGTTTGTGACTGAAATAAGTTGGGTTGAATAAGGAGTTTAACTTTGAAGTAGCTTATTCCAAACTGCTTATGTCAAAATGCAATAAGCAGTCCCAATTCCTAAACACCTCATGAGATACGATATGTGAATCATGTAACCCTAATGAATGTGAACATATTTGTTGCAATTTGTTGCATGATAAGCTAAAACCATTTAATCATATCCATCCAACGTGTGTAGTTTTTTGTAGCATGTCAATGTGTAGACCTACAATCATTTTAACATCATATTTTTCTAATGAAAAGTATGTGTTATTGTTACCACAGACACTAGTCTTCTTTGAACCTTTTATCTACTTTGAGTTATGAGTTCTAATTGGTCTGCTTTTCAACCTCAAGATTATAATTTCTTTGAACTTTGATGGAATTTGAAAACCGACATTAAGTTTGGTCCATGTACTTGATAATACCTTGGTAAGCTTCATGTGAGTATAATTACTATAATAATAAAAGAAAAGGTTTAGCTTAAAAAGAAAACAGGTTGAAAGATGCTCAGATTGTATTTTACATTGATAAAGGGTCATTTTTTTTTAAATTTGATTATATTGGATATGTCGTAATGTTTATAATCAAACATGACATTGACATGCTAAGTTGCTAACTATAAGTGTAAAAACGTTTGTTTGTTAAAATACCAATCAGTGTTGTAAAAATCGCTAGGCGCTAGTTGGGCGGTGGGGTACGACTAGCGATTAATCGGTTTGGAACTTTTATATATTATTTTCAATTTTATATATGCATACACACATTTTTACATGTAATTTTTATAAATATGTTTAGTTTAATATATATATATATATATATATAAAACAAATTTGGCCGGAATTTTGCATTTTTGACCGGATTCTTTAAAGTTCGCCAGAATCTTGCTGGAAAGCCGGATTCTGGAAAAATGCCGATTAACAGCCGGGCCGATTAGGGCTGATTTTTTTTTTTTTTTTCCGATTTTGACCTGTTTAACTGACTAGCGATTTTTGGCTCGAGTTAGGGAAAATCCAATCGGTGATGTACCGATCACCGATAGTACGATTTTTACAGCATTGATACCAATGTAGTTTCTCTTTTGTTTCTGTTATATAATCGTTGTATTTTATTGTATACTTGAGTTGCTAAAAGTTAGTTGTTTGTCCAATTCGGGTTATTATGTGGACTTATTGCACGGTTTTTGTTATTACATGGGCTGGTTGTAGAAGTTTTTGTTGGTGTGAGTTGTCTTTTAACAAGTCAAATGTAAAAAAAGAGTGCAATCACTAAAGTGAAACAAAAGTGAAAGAACATCTATGCATAAAAATTTAACAAACTTGGCTAGAAAATGTTTCGGGTCAACCCAACTCATTTCACATGGTACCAGATAATTGCCCATTCTGATCCAAACCCTATACGTAACCTATCCTACCCATCAATTTCACCACCTCTATGTATCATTACCTTTTATGAAACTGGAAGGATTCTTTGGTACATGTGAAAACAAGGTGATGAATTTAATTGTTAATTTAACATAGTTTTTGTAAAACAGCATGATATTTATTATTGTGTATATTGTTGTATTCCCTGCACAGAAAGAAAGAATGGAGAAGGAAGCAGAAATCAGGAGAGTTAGGGAACAGTTGATACAAGAAAACAAACAAAGAGATCCACTTGCTTAATTTTACCTAATTGCATGGCTAATGTGCCATTATCTGCAATACATTTATGATGTTCCCCTCAAGTTGTTTGATTTGCCTGAGTTTTGGGCAGGATATAACTTCTATATGAAGAAGACACCTATGATTGTTGTTGGTTAAGTTTATATTTGCTAATAATTGCTTTGTGCCCTCAACAATTGGTATAATTTATAACATGAGAAAAATGATTACATAATATGCTATGACAAAAAAAAAAAAAAAATACTTGACTATATATTATAACAAAAAAAAAAAAAAAGATTAGAAATAATGCTATATTTTTATGTAATAGACCGTTATTTATATCTATTTTTAGAAAAATATTGTTACAAGAAGCTACCTTATGGCTTATACTACGCGTAAGAATCTTTTTTCTGGTGAGTGGTGATCTCATGTCATTGTCAACAATTTTTATTCTAGCCTTGGAGTTCAGTGAGAGCTGATTTGTTCAACAAAAATTAATTCGTACATGATAAATTCATTGAAAATGATTTTTTTTCCATCTTGTACAGGATTAACTTTTGCGTACAAGTCACCTCCCTTTTACTACTTTATGCGGTCTCCTAAGTCTGTTGCAACTATGTAGGCATGTAGCATTCATAACCAGCCATTTCATTTATTGTAGGTTTCAACAACTTGAAACTCGGATATGGAGAATATAAGTCCTACAAACACAATCTTTTAAAAACACATACACCATAACTAGAGACATTGATTCCCTAAGACAGTAAGAGCATTCTGTATCCCTGCCCTTGTAACAAGGGCTCATGGTTGAAACTCGCAGTATCGCATACACACTAGCCGGTGCACCATTTATTTCTCTAGATGACCGTGTCTTTTTACGTTTGTATTGGCGAGATGGTGTGTATTGGTGAAGGTTTCATGGGTTAGCTTGTATATTTAGAATGTGTTCATGTTTCCTAGCAAATTGTAAACTAGACTAACACCACCTTCAAGAATGGTCATCAATAGTTTACTGACCACAACTGTCTTATAATTATGAAAACAACTTATGATTATATAAATGAATAAAATAATATACAATTATTGTTTATATAAAATATACCTTAATTAATATCCTAGATCACTGCATAAACCAGCATTATTATTATTATTAAACCAACTATGTTTATAAATAAATAAACTTCCAAAATACCATTTAATGTGAAGTAATGCATTTTTTATTTTCGTAATACATACAAACTAAGTTTACATGAACCAAGGAGGGTTCATTATTATAGTCTTTATATCAAGTAATATTTACCACTTTGTGCATAAGAAGTTTTTGAACTTGTTATTGTTCGGGTAAATACTATCTTACACAAACACATGCTGATTTAGTTATCAGTGTATTTTTCTTCTTAGTCTCAAACAATGTGTTCTAAATGTGTTAGATGATATTTAAAGCATTGATGTCACGACCGGAATACAGTTGGGCCACCGTCCGATACACCCCGAATAGTTTCTGTCTTCAAGAACAGACCTGTTTGAATCAGTTCGGCGTTTCGGACCGAGAACCGGTTTAGACCAAATTTTCAACTTTTTTATTTTAATGGGTTTAACATGTAGGTAGATGATGAATTTGTGTTGGATATATAATAATTGTTAAGTTTTATATATACCTATAAAATATACATATTGTTATGATATCACAATAATTTTCACAAGATTAGTATTATAACCTTAAGAACTTTAAAGAGAATTGAAAGAGCAAGAAGAAGAAAAATGTATAACTTATGAAAGTGTATACAAGAGGTGCATCTTCTCCTCTACATTGAGGTGGTATTTATACTACAAAGATCAATCATTTTGGTAGACAAGGTAAACTATTTTGGTAGATAAGTAGCATAGTAAACTTATCTACAAGTTTGACAAAGAGTTTATCCACTTGCTATGGTAATAATTCATAATACTCCCCCTTGGATGAAACTTTTCAAACTTCAAGAGTTTAAGTACTGCCTCGTTAAAAACCTTGCTAAAGAAAAACCCAGTGGGAAAAAAAACCTTAGCTAAGGAAAAAAGAGTGCAGCTTATAACTCCCCCTCAAATTGTCTTCTGTAGATCATCACATTGCTTGTACATGCCGCATGCCAATATCATAAACATGTTTTCTAAAAGTTGTTTTAGGAAGTGCCTTTGTGAAAAGATCAGCTGAATTGTTACTAGATTGAACGTATCTCATTTCGACTTGTTTATCTTTAATAAGATCTTGAGTGTATGAAAAGAATCTTGGTGGTATATGTTTTGTTCTGTCACTTTTGATATACCCTTCTTTCATCTGTGAGACACAAGCTGCATTATCTTCATAGATTGGTGTTGCATTTTCATCTTTCTCCAATCCACAAGAAGTTGATATAAGTTGTGTCATAGATCTTAACCATACACATTCTCTTGAAGCTTCATGTAGTGCAATGACTTCAGCATAATTTGAGGATGTCGCAACGAGTGTTTGTTTCTGAGAACGCCATGAAATCGCAGTTCCTCCATTCTTAAATACGTATCCAGTTTGAGATTTTGCTTTATGGGGATCAGATAAATAACCTGCATCTGCATAACTAACCAACCCTTCTTTTGAATTATTAGGATAAAACAATCCTAAATCAATAGTACCTCGAAGGTATCAAAAAATATGTTTAATCCCATTCCAGTGCCTTTTAGTAGGGGCTGAACTAAATCTCGCTAACAAATTAACTGCAAAAGAAATGTCAGGTCTCGTACAGTTAGTAAGATACATAAGAGCTCCAATTGCACTGAGATATGGTATCTCTGGACCAAGAACCTCTTCATTATCTTCGCAAGGACGAAATGGATCATTATCAACATTGAGTGATCTAATAACCATCGGTGTGCTTAAAGGATTTGCCTTGTCCATATTGAAACGTTTTAAAAGTTTCTCAGTATAAGTTGACTGATGTATAAGTATTCCATTATGCATATGCTCAATCTGCAAACCAAGACAATATTTGGTTTTTCCAAGGTCTTTCATCTCAAATTCTTTCTTTAAAAGAGCAATTGTTTCATTAATTTCCTTTTGCGTCCCAATTATATTTAGATCATCAACATACACAGCTATGATCACATATCCTGATGTTGTTTTCTTAATGAAGACGCATGGACAAATAAGGTTATTTGTGTATCCTTTACTTGTCAAATAATCACTCAAACGATTGTACCACATCCTTCCAGATTGTTTGAGTCCATACAAGGATCTTTGTAATTTGATGGAATACATTTCCTTAGGCTTTGAGCTTAATGCTTCAGGGAATTTAAAACCTTCAGGAATTTTCATATAAATGTCACTATCTAGTGATCCATACAAGTAAGCTGTGACAACATCCATAAGACGCATCTCTAAATTTCTAGAGACTGCTAAACTGATTAAGTATCTAAAGGTTATTGCATCCATAACAGGAGAGTATGTTTCCTCATAATCAATCCCTGGCCTTTGTGAAAAACCTTGAGCTACAAGTCTAGCTTTATACCTTGTAACTTCATTTTTCTCATTTCGTTTTCGTACAAAAACCCATTTATACCCTACAGGCTTTACAGCCATCGGAGTAATAACAATAGGTCCAAAGACCTTTCGTTTGTTTAGTGAATCTAATTCAGCTTGCATAGCTTCTTTCCATTTATCCCAATCATGTCTATTTTGACAGTCACTAACTGATTTTGGTTCAGGATCATCATCTCCACTCATGATGTCACTTGCTATGGAATAAGAAAATATTTCATCAATACTTTCCATTTCATCTCGATTCCATAAGATATATGTGCGACCATAGTTAATTGATATTTCTTTGTTATTTTCATCCAAATCCTTCTCATGAGAGGTTTTGGTATTCAGCGTTGCATCAAGATCATTCATTTTATGATCAACTTCCTTTTCATGAGTTTTTCTTTTTCGAGGATTTTTATCCTTGGAACCGACTGGCCTTCCTCGTTTCAAACGTTTTTGAGATTCATGAGTCGTTGTGTTATCTATTCGCTTATTTGGAATCTCAACTCGAGCTGGAGCATTAGCAGCTGGTATATGAGATTTAGTAACTCTATTTGTGTCAGTAAATGCATCAGGTAATTGATTTGCAATTTCTTGCAGATGTATTATCTTTTGGACCTCTGTCTCACGTTGTTTAGTTACTGGATCAAGATACAATATGAAGGAACATACCATGAGACATCATTTTCTTGTTTTTTCTTTTCTCCCCCTAATGCCGGGAAGACTGACTCGTTAAAGTGACAATCAGCAAAACGTGCTGTAAATACATCACCCGTTAAAGGTTCAAGATATCTTATGATGGAAGCAGATTC
Organism: Flaveria robusta; assembly: GCA_025506415.1. Classification (NCBI taxonomy): domain Eukaryota; kingdom Viridiplantae; phylum Streptophyta; class Magnoliopsida; order Asterales; family Asteraceae; genus Flaveria; species Flaveria robusta. The sequence continues at coordinate 797,218 of CM046471.1, read as the reverse complement.
ATATCCAACATATATTCCCAACCTTCTTTGAGGACCCATTTTTGTGCGTTGTGGTGGTGCAATAGGGACATACACAGCACACCCAAAAATTCTAAGGTGGGAAATGTTTGGCTCATTGCCAGAAACAAGCTGTAACGGAGAGTATTTAAGATTTGCACTTGGTCTCATACGAATTAGTGATTCAGCATGAAGAATTGCATGACCCCAAATAGACACAGGGAGTTTTGTCCTCATTATTAATGGTCTAGCTATTAGCTGTAGACGTTTGATTAATGACTCAGCTAAGCCATTTTGTGTGTGTACATGAGCAACAGGGTGTTCAACAATAATTCCTACAGACATGCAATAATCATTAAAAGCATGTGATGTGAATTCACCAGCATTATCAAGTCTCACCCTTTTAATAGTATAATCAGGAAAATGTGCTCGTAATTTGATAATTTGTGCAAGAAATTTCGCAAATGCTACATTACGAGTTGATAACAAAGAGACATGAGACCATCTGCTTGACGCGTCTATCAAAACCATAAAATATCTAAATGGTCCACATGGTGGATGAATTGGCCCACATATATCTCCTTGAATTCTTTCAAGAAACAAAGATGATTCCTTTTCAATTTTCACAGGCGAAGGCCTTGTAATTAATTTTCCAAGAGAACAAGATGTACATGATCTTTTCATCATTGTAGATCCTGGATGGCCTAATCTGTCATGCCATAAGTTAAGTGTTTCAGGATCACAAAATTTTTCTTTAACTGCCATATATGCCTGAGGCACATTAATGTGTGTATAATGTAAACCAGACTGAAGCATTGGCAGTTTTTTAATATCTGATCTTTGCTTATGATATGCAATATTTTTCATTATCAACAGTCCTTGACTGAGTATCATATCCGTTATGATATATGTTTTTGAAACTCAACAGATTTCTTGTTGATTTTGGGGAAAATAAAGCATTTTCTATTATAAGCTTTGTACCATTTGGTAATGCTAAATTAGCTTTTCCCACTCCTTCTATCAGGTCTGTAGGGCCTGATATTGTATTAACGATTCCTTTTGTTGGTTTAAGTTCATAAAAATATTTCTTAGATCTAAGTATAGTGTGCGTGGCTCCACTATCTGCTATACATATATCTGCTTCATTAGTTTGATCTTGCGCTCCGGTGATTTTCATTTTAATCTTGAAAGTATAAAAAAATAATAAGTGAATAACGACAATATTGTTATATTTTAACAAGAACTTTATTTAATCGAAAGAAAACATTACATGAAGAAAAATACATAATTGAAGATAGAAAAACACTTAATTGTTGCATATAACTATTATGGTTAAGCAACATGTGTTTCAGAGTTCTTTGTCAAAGTCTGCAGTGTTCAACTCAACATTGAGATCATTAAAATTATCAACATGGTTCACTTCCTTCTCTTTTCTTTTAATAGAGGCTTGGTATAGTTCACACAAATGTGGAGCTGTGCGACAAGCCTTCGACCAGTGGTTTGTGCTACCACATCTAAAACAGGAAGTGCCATTATTTTCGGACCTACCAGCTTCATTCCCTTTGTACTGGTTGGAATTGTTATTTTGTGGGGCGTGGTAATGGACTGTTCTTTGATTTCTACCACGGCCATATCCACGGCCACGACCACGTCCACGGTTATAAAAGTTAACTCGGTAATTATTATTACCCTTAAAAGAATGGTTGCGATTATTAGGGTAACTTTTATTAAAAGAACCACGACCACGACCTCGTCCCCACTTTCTTCCAGAGTTTTTAGTAGCAACATTTATCTCTGGAATTGCTAACGATCCCGTGGGGCGAGCTTGATGATTTTTCATCAAAAGCTCATTATTTTTTTCTGTTACGAGGAGAAATAAATTTAAATCAGAATATCTTTTAAACTTTTGCAACCTATATTGTTGTTGCAAGTTTATATTTGATGCATGAAATGTGGAGAAAGTTTTCTCCAACATATCTTCCTCGGTTACATTTTGCCCGCAGAATCTGAGGGTCGAGCATATTCTGAACAAAGCAGAGGTGTACTCGTTTACCTTTTTAAAATCTTGGAACCTAAGATTGTTCCATTCATCTCTAGCAGTGGGAAGTAGAACTTCCCTTTGGTGATCAAATCTGCTTTGTAAATCTTTCCATAAAATATACGGATCTTCACAATTTGAGTATTCAAACTGTAACATCTCATCAATATGCTTATGTAAAAAAACATCAGCTTTCGCTTTGTCTTGTTCGGAGCAAGCATTCCCCTCTTGTATAGTTTCTAAGACACCCATGAATTTAAGATGTCTTTTTACATGGGTCGTCCACGGCATATAGTTTTCACCATTGATATTAAGAGCCGGGAATTCTATTTTGGCAATGTTCGACATTTTGTTTCTAAACAAGAATTAAAAAAATAGTAAGATAATTATTAGAATCCATATATATCAATAAACATTGCGATACAATAAAGCGGTAGAGCTATAAACAAATACAGAAATAAGAAAAGTTTAAATTCTTCGGGTGGTAGTTCAGCAATGGGGATAAGAATTAAAATAAGCATTATGGTTGCCAGTACTAAAACCGGTGTATCATCTTTGAAATATTGTCTTGGATAAACTTGAGAAAAGAGATGATCTGTTTATTGTAAACGAAAATAGATTGATAGTGGTCAATTTATAGTTCAAAATTATAACCGTTTGTAACGGTTATGTGATTGTTTACAACGGCTATATAACCGTTTATAACGGCTATATAACTCTTGTGTGTGTATATATCGACAATAAATTTTTTTTTTTTTTTTTAAATAAAATATATAAGTGTAAGATTATGTTACAAAAACGAAAATATTAGTTGTATAAATAAGAACGACAATTTAGGATAAGAATAAGACGTTAGTACGAATAAATGTTAGTAAACATAAAAAAAAAATGTTAGTTGTATAAAGTTAGTTGACATAAAAGGAAATGTTAGTTGTATAAATAAAGATTAAGTAAAAGTTAGATGCATAAGTAAATGTTAGTTGCATAAGTAAAAGTTAGTTGACATAAAATAAAATGTTAGTTGCATAATCAAAAGTTAGATGCATAAATAAAAGTTATTTTGTTAGTAGTCCCATGGTTATCAAGTCCATAATAAGATCTCCTTTATGCTTACTTTATTTATATTAGTTATCTTCTCAATATAAGATATTGTATATTATTACTTAATGAAGCTCTTACCTTGATTATTGGATGACTTTGAGCTTTATTGATCTTCTTGTTTAGAGTTTAAGAGCTCTCGTGCTGATAACGTGTTATGATATCACAATAATTTTCATAAGATTAGTGTTATAACCTTAAGAACTTTAAAGAGAATTGAAAGAGCAAGAAGAAGAGAAATGTATAACTTATGAAAGTGTATACAAGAGGTGCATCTTCTCCTCTACATTGAGGTGGTATTTATACTACAAAGATCAATCATTTTGGTAGACAAGGTAAACTATTTTGGTAGATAAGTAGCATAGTAAACTTATCTACAAGTTTGACAAAGAGTTCATCCACTTGCTATGGTAATAATTCATAATACATATAAAATACTTATATTGAATTATATATATGACTATATATATATATAATTATAACATCATCCAATTCTTAATCCGGTCCGACCAATCGGACCAGCAGGATGACCAGTTCGCGGTCCGATCAAGTTCTAAAAACATTGATTTAAAGTCATGTATTTCTTATAATGCAATAGATTATTCTTTCTTTTTAACAGTAGGATAGTAGTTAGTAATTTAGTAACACCAAATTTGTAAAATATTCGTTAATACAAAGGTTTGAACTCTGAACCTCCCAAAGATGCAAAACCTCCCACCTACCATCTTATTGACCACTAAACCAAAAGATCATTGGCTTTTAACACAGTGGATCTCTTGTAAACAAACGTTGTAAGATTTCCCCATGCCTAATATGTCATAGTAATCTGTTTGTAAGGTTCATTTATGTGTGTTCTTCTAGTTTGGTAGTATGACTACCCGGGTCAGCAAAGAACTATAAAACTGTCCATTTTCTCTTATCTTTTCCAGTCATGCTTATACAACCAAGCTGAAAAGACACAAAACATCACTGTTTTCGTCAAAACGCCAGTACCAGGAACGAACAAGAATCTAAGAAATTGAATTCATTGATGCAATCGACGGGGAATCGAAACCATCAAGAAAAGATATGACAACCAGCGGTTTCAAACATCATGATCACCCTTTATTTATAGGCTTTTTAAGGAATTATATACTTAATAGATGATATCCCCCCCCCCCCCCTTCTCTCTCCAGTCAAAACAGACTGTTTGAATACCTTAAAAGATCACTCACTCTTGGTTTTCTTCTTCTTCATCTGCATGAACAACATTCTGCCCAAATATATCTGGAATCCCCTTCCAATCTTTCTTTTCTCTTGTTTCCCAGTATCCACCCACGTAACGGAAACAACCATCTTCGTCTTTTTCAAACCACCTTGGTTTCCAGCCTCTTTCTTGCAGTTTTCTTGCCTGTTCACATAAATGAATAACCAGGATCTAAGTCTTAAGTACAAATGTGTCATTTTATTTTCAGGTTCAACAACCGTATATATTGTTTTGCCTAACAGGTTACAGGTCATTTCATTGAATTAAAGATGAAATTCTGTTTTTGACCAAACAAGAGTGGACCAAAGACCGAATCTTCTTAAACCATGCATAACCCGTCCCAGTTTGGTCTAGTCACGATTTGGACCAGGCTTTACCTCTGCTTCATAAAACTAAAAACATACCTGTCTCTGTAACTGTTCAAGTCTTAGTTTCTCTTTATTTGCCAGTTCATATTCACCATTTTCCAAGTGTCGTTGGTCTGGTCTAAGCCTAGAGTCGGTTGGGGGCAGTTTCTCCCTTAAACCAGGTGTAATTTCATTCAAAGATATTGCAAATGGTGTGAGATTATATCTTGTTTTAGTAGCAGATTTATCTCTTTCCCATAGTAACATGGCTTCTGTCATGGGATCGTATCCTTTAGGTTTAGTTGTTGGATCTCCTAACACATAGTACATGGCTTCATCCCATTTTCCTATTAACATTGCTACCTTTTCTCGTGTTGTGTTGTCAAGCACAAACCCATGAACCTGTGTAAAATGATTTTGTTTATTGCAGGGAAGTGTTGCAAGAAAATATCTTTCGAACTTTATCACATGTTTAAGTACGCAATCTTGTTAACTACATATAATTTGGATTGTTTATATATCATCTCTTTAAAAGAAGGATTAATTTCTTAACAATGTTGTTTTCATATCCTTATTCAATATATTAATTACTCATAAACTTCACTAAAAGTGTCGGTGGGTCAGCTCAACCCAACCCATCTAGACCAGTGTTGAAAAGTTACCAATTTTCTCACAGATCCATTTGAGTATTAACCAGAATTAAAATATCACTTGTTAGACATCTAAATACTGTTTTTGTATTCCTGTAATCATGTTTTTGTAACTTTCAAAGAAAAGCATCTATGGGTCTGTCCAACCCATCAGTCTGCCACCCCCCTCTCAACCCGTGTTAAAAGGTTACTATTTTTACCCAGACCCATTTGACCTCTTACCCAACAGTCCTGAGCCATTTGACAGATATTCAAAAGTTATTACTACCTGATGTGGATTTCTGTCTATGATTGATTGCTCCTTGAACTTGAGTTTGCAAGAATATCTACCGCTACCTGTGATTCTCATTGTACCATAATGATCACAGTAAATTTTACCAAGAATATATTGTATATAGAGGTAGTTACTTTACTCCATTGAAATGTTTCACCATCTTCAAACTGCAGTTTAAGGACACCCACAGGATCTAGTTGTATAGAACGCCCCCAAAATTTTCCCTTAAGATTGGAATCTGCCCAAAATTTCCAACCTCTGCCTTCACAGTGACAGGCAACAATCATAGGGTGGTGACTCACCTATAAAATGAAAAACATTACTACATCAAACATTAAAAGGCAATTCATAAAAAAATTCTACGGACGTTTGCTAAATTCGCACATAAATCCCTGGACTTCATTTAGATATGATTAAATATCTCTTTAAAGGGAAAAATGAAGTGGCCATCCACCTATACAACTTTTCCCTTTAAGGCTTAAGGTCATTGTATATAAAAACTACTCAAGTATGCATATACTACTTTATTTGTCTTTTCAGAATCTCATGGGCATTTCGTCATCAGGAATATTTTTGGCCAGATTTAATATAAACAATACAGGATATTTGGGTAATTATAAAGAGCTTCAATATAAGAGTGGCCTTAATGAAATAAGTTGATACTTGGGTGGCCTCCACATACATCATCCCTTTCTCTAATGTTAACCGTATTTAGTCTCTTTAACCAAATATTTACCTTTTCAGAAAAGAACGTAGACCCTTATCTGGATAATCTGCTTCATAGGTCTCCCCTAAAAGAGGATTGAAGGGTTTGCATTGTCGACCTTCTGTTGATGCATAACCAGAAACAGCAAAAGCTGCAATGCTTAATATTCTCATCAAATCATTCCCCTGCGTGAATATAAGTTTGATGTCAGTTAAATTCCAAAATACAAGCTATAAAATATGTTATGTCCAAGAAAACTATTGCATGTGACACAGAAATGGAATGAACAAGAGAATGGAGTGAGCAAGGTAAAGAAATGAGCCTTTACATTCCATCATATTTGGTTGACTTATCTTACATTGTTTGGCATGTTTTTACATATGAATTGATAAACAAAACTAAAAGTGCTTTTTATTTAAAAATTTTTAATTCTATTTGCGATATGCCGAGGTGCTATTGTTTTTTATTATTTTTTTCATAGCATATTTGAAAATGTGATGTGTAAAAACTTCAGTCATACATGTATAAAATAGTTTTTAGTGTTTTTTTTCACATAATTCAAATAACATATTGATAATTCTGGAGGTTTCAGTATCATTGAAGATTGCACAAAAAAAGGTTATGTTATCAATTTTCTTTCAATTGCATGCAGAATAGGAAAAAACAGCTCTTGCCAATGGAATGAAATCAGGAAAGTGGTAGAAATCGCATCCATCCCTTAAGGCAAAAGAAACGACTTTTTTTCATTCAGATCAAACTGGACCATTCCTACTTAGATTCATGACATGCCAAACAGTCATTAAAAAAATTAGCAATTATCACAAACATAGCTTGAGTACCTGACCTGCTTTCCCCATTCCAATGCTCGATCGACCAAACAAGAATACTCCAAATCCTCAAAGCATTTTTGCAATGAAGAAAGTGGTTCATTAAAATAGACAGGGAGACAAACACCAGATAAATCCTTTCCAATGTTATCTTTGATAATAGACCATAATCCAACCGGTTTTTCTTTTTCCTTTGGTTCCGGTAAACTGTCCCTTCTTGTAATATGAGGGTACTGAATCAAATTAATTTCGGTTCCAGCACAACTCGATACGAAAGGGTCCTTTTCATTCGATAAAGAATTGGTACCATAATTTCCTGAATTTTCTCTACTTCGATAAGAGGCACATCTTAAACATCAGCTGACATGAATTCATTTGTGTCAAAAAAAGTCCCGTTTTCTTCATCTGATTCAATGTCTACTCCATATCGGCTTTCGTTGTCGGCATCTGAATCAGTTCCACTGCCTTCTGACAAAATGGAATAGAATCTGTTGCAAGAAAAAGGAAAGTATATGTAACATCAAGAATTGAGAAATGATTTTATAACATCCAATCATTCTACTTTCTTTTCTTTTACTCCTTCAGTCACAAAATTAATGTTTCCATTTAACTTGTTCCAAAATGATAGTCGAGTTTTACAATTGGATAGTTATTATTTTCAGTTTTCCATTTTTTCCTCATTATTAAACGTTGCAAGTTTTTCAAGTGAATTATTCAACTAGTATCTTAAACTGTATTCAATGTACAATATTAAAATTGTCTTTTTGGTTGCAGATAACAATGTTTGGTCGGGGGTTCTTAGGTAAGAGACTAGACATAAAGAATAATATAGATTTAAGCTAACAGATGCTAACTAGTTTGACCCAGTTTCTTTTAGCTCTTTATTGCTTTCAGTCGTTTACCCATTTGACCAGCATTCATTATATTTATTGTTTTGTCGACATTCAACACACAGGTTTACTAAGGTCATCAGTAGATTCAGCAGAGGGCTTGCTAAGGTCAATTGTAGAACATGTGTAAAAATTAAATTACCACTGAATCTTCTATCTTGCCCACAAGAAGAATCTCTCTCTTTGTTTCATCGACCACAGTTGTTTCCAGCTCAATTTTCTCAGTCTGCAAATCAAAAGCTAAAAGCAATCAATCCAAGATTTTCTGACATTCATCTTTCATGAAGCAAATGTAATCTGAAGAAACTGAACCATCTTGCAATATTTAGGGTCTGTTTGATTGGACCGAATGGAATGAACAAATTAATAGTGTGGGTGACATAATGGAATGATTCATTCCATGGTTGGATTACCGTGGGTTATGGAAAGAGTTACTCAAGTCTTATTGTTTGACATGTATTTTAATTTTCTTTTTGTCATTTTCTTGTTCGAATTCTCTCTAGACAAACATGTTTAAAAAATATATATTTCTTTTATTGCTATATATATAAATATTATTTTGCATCCCAACTTTTCATGTTATATAAATATCCAGATGTAAAATTTACTTCTATCTTTACATAAATTAATAAAAATACAGGGAAAATTATTCTTTTAAAAACCTAAAGCAAACATCAAAAGATCAAGAAAGCTTCGAATGAGATTATCTCAATAATATAAATTTTAGTTAAACAAATAAAAATATTTTATCTAAGTTCAATTTTTTAAGTAATTAATGTAATAAAGCTGGAAACGGCTGCTAATACCCGTAGGCTGAACTTTTTGATGAAAGCATTAGATAGATGAAAATATTCATTTCACCCCTTGAAAGAATGAGGCAAAAACACCCTTTAGAATAGAAGGAACCACGTTCTTTATAAAATGGTCTGTTAAGTTCTTATGTGGTTAATAGACACCTTTTTATATCCTCGTAATAGTACAATCCATTCCTACATACCAAACACAATCCAAATCCATATTCGTACCTCTAATTGTCTTAATGTGTCTAGTAGAACTATATGTTTGAGTTGAAGAGCCTTCATTTGATTTTGCAGTGCGGTAAGTTCACCCAACATAATCAATTCACAATCTTTTATTACTTCCTCTGCCATTCCTTCTTGTGATAATCGGGATCGTAATTTCTCGGTTGAAATAACCAATTCTTCTGAAGGAACAAGATCCCCTGTAGATAATCTTGGGAATTTATCCTTAGCAGCTAAAAGAGACTCGATCCATGCAGCTCTATCTTCTCTAGATAGGCACCTTAAATGAAGAGTTTTTGTTCCAGAAAAGATAGATAGTCTTTTGTCGTCTGACTTGCTTGCTCTTACAGATGACACCTGTAAATATTTTTTTAGAAAACAGAGTGACTAAATGGCTAGTTGCACAGAGAATAAACAAACAATACACTTTTTGCTGATTTTAGCAACCAACTTTAAATCAGGTGTAAAGTGGAAATCAACTTGCACTTTATGCTAATTTTAGCAACCAAGTTATACTTCAGTACCAATTGTAGATCTGTAGCAACAACAAACGGGGAACCATTTTTCTTTAAAATAGCTTTGGCGTGGCATCTTAAAGGGCGGGTCTTGTAGCAAGTGGTAAGGTTGCTGCTTCAAGCCATGGGAAACAGTTTTGACAGTTTTGTGTGTGTTGACTGTTTGTGTGTGCCAAACGCCATCTTATGTGGCATTTAATAATTATTTTAGATATAAAGATTTTGAAAAAGGATGTTTTCTAACTCGTTAATAACTTTTTAACTTAAGCTTCACACAAGCATTTCCTTCCTGCACATGTGGCATCTAATGTGGCGGATGGCATGGCACCAACCAGTGCCACATCACTAACTTACAGGTAAAATCAGTTAAAATGAGGTTGGTTGCTAAATCCGGTAAGAAGAATGTAAGTTGGCTTCTGTTTTCTGCAAAATCTAAAGTTGACAGCTAGTATTAGAAAAAAATGCGAAAGTGTGTTTCTATTTCTCATGCAGTTAGCCCTTATGAAAATGTTGATGTCATAACAAGGAAAAAAGCATCTCCAATCAAAATATGATCACAGTATGCAGTTCATATAATTCAGATTTCAGATCTTGTGATCCAAAAATCAGATTACAGAATGATGACTATGATTTAGCTTTCTATTTAACTTTCTATGCATATTCATCTAATTTCCCCCTCTGCTTCGCTAAACAGAAATCTGAGCACGTTTTTCCTACAATGCAGGTTATCAAATACTAGTAATTTAACTTCAAGTATTGCCAGAAAAATTAGCAAGTGAGCTTTATTATGTATGGTCAACATATAGAAGCCATCCCATTTAGGAAAATCATTTAACGAACTTCTTACATTCAGCAAAGCAAAACAACAAAGAATATGAAAACAAAACCGTTAGGCCTTATCTATTCTGCTTAAAGTACAAAACTTTGTTTCAGAGATCAGGCCCATCAATTAAATGACATGTCTATCAAAGAATCTTCAGGTTTTCATAAAGTCCAAACAACAAAAATCAAACAATGCCACCTAACCAAATGTCCTGCTGTCTACGTTTTAATGGTAGCAATTCCATAGTAAAAAATCCTAAAAAAAAACACGTACGCTTAGAGGTTACCACCAACAATTGCACAAAAAGTTACCCATGTACTTGTCCATTCATTACAGCCTAACAATTGTAATAGCTATAGCGGAAACTGATTTTCATCCTTCTCTTTGCATTTTAAAAACTATAATTGTTAGATTAATAATTGTGTATTCAATCTTGCTACATTGTAGAGCATAGCCATAAACAGTTGTTTTATTTATATGAATCTATGAAATGCAAAATCCACATGAATGATGAATTAGCAAATGAGGTAAAATCAAATAAAAACGCCGCATACCTTCAAATGTATCTCCCCATATGGCTTCCATTGTTTCGATCCAAATCGATTGTGACTGCTTCCATTGCTGCATTTCCTCATGTACCTGATCGATTCTTCTCCGATGACCTTAAACCCTTTCTCACTCCCCGGACTGATCACGATCTTATCAGGTCCATGAGTTTTGTAGTAGGACAACACTCCATCCTCCAACGTAAACCACCTCGATCTCCATCCTTTACCATAGTTCACCCATTTGTACAGAATCCCAGCCACAAAACCACCACCATTCCACCGAAAACCACCGGTTTCGAAATCGACGAGTCCTTCTCCCTCACCTCAATCTCGCAATCCTCGATTTCATGAACCACATTCTCCGACTCCGTACCGACCGACGACACCTGCGCCGAGAAACTCGCCGGTCTCACACTCCTCGCGGAACTCTCAAGCCCTAACTGACACTCCGACTGACGCTTCTCAACTCCAGACAACGGCAAATCGGTCCGATCCTTCTCAATCGACACCGGAGCAATACAACACAACGGATTCATCTTTTCCTAACCTAATTTCAACACAATCAATCAAATCAAAACGGAATGCTTACCTCAAAGCACCAAAATCGACGATCTCTGAAGGATGCCTGTTCGGAAGCAGATCGGAGATGAATGCAGAAGCAACGGCGATGAAACAACGGGAGATTTTGCAGCAATGGTGTGACATATAGTATGATTTGTACAGTGAAATGTAGATCAGAGAGGTGTAGATGTAGGTGTAAGTACAGCGCAATTAAGCTTGCAGACAACGACGATAAAGATGTATGAGTGGAGAGAAGAGATCGAATGCATTAATGTCACTGCAGCTGCTGCTGCTTCTGCAAGTGAAAGTGTGAAACTAGTGTGTGTTTTTGGGTGTTTGTGGTGTGTGAGAGGTGTGTTGTGTCAGAGGGCGTAGGTTAAGCAAGAGGCGCATTGAAGGGTGTATATGCGTGGTTTGTAATTCAGTTATTGGCGTCATGATCGAGCGTACAGCTAACCTACGCATGGGGGGGCTTTGTCCATTGGGTATTTGGGTTCTTCAAGAGTTCAAGGTACTCCACAAGGATATTTCGAGTGTTTTCTTTTATTTGTTTCTTAAATTAAATTGATTTATTGGGTTTTTTTTTCTCTTAATTTATCTGATTTGAAATTAATACAATGGTGCGCTATAGGAGATTATTGATAGAAGGGAGAGCTCATGGCGGTTGATGTGAAGGAGAAAACGAGAAAGCAATTTATGAGGATAGACGTTATAAATAAAAGGATGGAGAAATTTACGAGGTCATGGCAGGCAGCGACAAACATTGAGGATATGGGCCAAGTTCGTGAACCGACGAAGTGTAATCCGTATTCTTAAAACCAAACCAGTGGTTTCTATTTCGGCTAGATTAATTTGTTCGGTTATTATGGTTAATGCGGTTACATATCGGTTATTTATCTTCCATGCACACCCTTAATGTAGATGGCTATAATATGAGGGACTATCATGTTGGATTCTTAGGTTGAGTCATTGAAATCAAGCACGACCTTGTATGTCTAATCGTGCCAAATAAATTGAATGAAGGACGCTTGAAATCGTTAACCTAAACATGACTTGTTTATTTAACTAATTATCTACAGTTAAGTAAGTTGGCAGGTTGTAATAAATATGTTAAATGGTTTAATGAGTAATCATAAATGATTTGAAGAGTTTACATCTTTAATCAAAACAATTTAAAAAGACTATCTGAACAAGCTATTGTAATTAACCAAATTAAATATGTTAATGTAAATACAACTTGTTTAATAATCGACTGGATATTAAAAATAAAAAAGATTTTCATGTTGTATTTATGTAGTGTTTCAGATATGACAAACCCATAAATATTTTCCGTAGGGGTGGGAAATTTTTTAAGGGGCTCGCTCGGATGGTCTTTGTCTAACATTAACTTGTAATATTTTAAATCTATTTTAGGTTGGGTCACAAATTTTAAAAAATAAATCAAACTAAAATGCATCAAATGTATTCTTTTAATGCAGAATGAAAATCTATTTATCTGTATAACTGCTCTTGACGTTTTTTTATTTTATGAAATTAATCATTACATCATCTATAAAACATTTATAAACAAATATTTTTCAATATTGCAAATACAATTATTGCTCAAACTTTCATCATCAAACTAATTACGCAAATAAGACTTCACATGTTTCATTGTTGAAAAGCAACTCTCGACATTTGTTGTTATGATGGGCAGTCGAGAGATAACATGCTCGAATCAAAAGAGATTTAAAGACAAAGATTAAAATAATTAATTAATCTCGTATGATGTATTTTTATAAAAATATCTTTTATAATTTATTTTTGATTAAAATAATAAGTAGAAATCAAAGTAAATCTCAATAATTATATTTTAATCAAATAGTTCACGTTAATAAGATTTTGATTTTCGATATGTTTTATGAATGTACTCTACAACGTATATATGTCTACTATAAGGAAGTTGAATACAAAGCACAAGAGATTAAATCGTGTCAAAATGGAAGATACTTTTGTTGCTTTTGAAAATTCAAATAGTAAACTTTGCTATTTTTGAAAATTATATGGTTTTTAATCCGTTTAAATACTCAACACACAGTGTATGAAAATAAAAATAAAAATTTGGGTGTGATAAACAACTAGTATTCACACACTATATAAGAATAAAGCTAAACTAGCGTAAATAACAACCGTCATATGGTCAGTTCATCTCTCTGTTTTTATACGTTGTAGTTATATATATATACAAGAATCACATAATCTTTCACCTTTATTTTTTATTTTTTTGCTTAAAGCATTGTTTAATGTTGTTTAAACATATCTTTCTTTAATTTCATCATATACAAACATCATTTGAAAAAAAAAAGGATCAATATCAAGGATCAAATGGCAAAAAAAAAAAGATGTGTGCTTTAGTTTATACGTCTCACTCTTTCATCTGCATTGTATTTGAATAGTGGCTTATCACCATTAACACTTGAGATTTGTGGGCTTCACTGCAAGTTATAGTGAGTAGTGAAATAAATTATCACTACCACCAGGAGATTAGTGAAAACAAGGTGACACATTCTTTGTAAACCAAAAACAAGGTGATCGATTTTTTATAAAGCGAGAACAAGGGGATTACTTCCTTTGTAAGGCTTCTGGTCAACATTGATTGCGGAAAGGAAGCGTGTACATTCTCGATTGGGATGGGAGTAACGAATAAAACTCTTCCATTGTCAAGCTTTGTGATGCAAAAAAGAGTTCATAAACAATTCTTTTATAAAAGGATGCGCTTATCATATGAAACCAAAAGCGTTCTCATCGTTCAAATTTTGCCACATGTTGAGATCCATAATAGTGGAAAACGTATACACTTAAGAAAATGAAACATTTAGCTTAATTTTTTGGTAATTAATCATAATCAAATTGACCTTAATAGTTAACTTGTTTTGCAACATAAACTAATCAGTTTTTAAAATCCAACAACCAGAGTTTATGATTTTGGTTCGATTAAGATCCAAACCAGACCCTATACGACCATGTGTATCCCACAATGATATTAGGGTTCATAAAGCAATGTACAAATAATAGTGGTCATGATACGTGACATCGATTTTTACAAGTGGATAGCAGAGGCAATCAAAAGGATAGAAAAACATATAGATATAAAGGGAGACCAAAGCATTCCTTAATAGTGCATATGCGCAATACCAAAGACCTTGCTGAGAGACTTGTACTGAAAGTAGTCACAATGTTAAAAGGCGCACGAGGCGTAAACAAGGCTCAATCGTAGAATATGGTAAAAAAACTAATCCATTGCACATGTAAATGGAGTTATGGAAAAAATAAATTAATATTACGAGCAGGCACTACAAGAACATCATGAGTTTACGTAGGGAAGATTGTAACAACCCCTCTAAAATACGTATAAATAGCTTTGATATTCTATGAATTTATGTGTCACTCTTATGCTAGAGAGCCTTAAGATAAACTATAGCATTAGATATCTTATAACATATAAATATTGTATGTTTCGCCCACAAGAAACTCTTGAGATTGTTGTTGTTTGTCCATGTGAAAACTTCTTATAACGTCACCTGTCTTATGATTGTTACCACTAAAGCACGTTTAATCATGGAGTTTTCTTTTTATAAAATCCATTGTGCTCAATACACGTTGATAGTAATTTAAGACCTATGACATTTTTATAAACCTAACATCTCTATCATCCACCTAGGGATGCAAGGTTTCTTTTGGACATCACAAACACCTTATTTTGGATGCATCCCCCTCATTAAATTTTGCCCTGCCATCCACAACTATGTGGGATGTGTCGTTCGTTTGGCACCCCTAAGGACTCATCGTAATCAATAGGGTTTTGTCCATCATCCTGACGACACATATGACTCTGATACTATTTATAACGCTTGATCTCTAAAGCCAACCAACATTATCTTATCTGCCCGTAAGAAGTTCATGAATTTTTCTTACCGCTCGAGTAAAAATTGTATGAATTCACTAAAATATTATTATTGCCGGCAAAAAAATAATAAACGCAACTGGTCATTAGCATTAGATAACTATAGCTATCAGCATGAACATATAAAAAATAATATTTACGTGCCATTATAATTTACAAGCTTTAAAACAATGAAATAATACATCCTCCAGTTATAGGAAATAAACTCACCTATCTTGTTGGATGTATTCATTTGTACTTTCTATATGTATGATTGTAAACTATCATAATTGCATTCATATACTTTTTATTTGATTTTTTCAATCATTGTCCAATGTTTTGGACGATTGTCCCTCATTGGATTCTAACAAGAAATGATGTCCACAATTTCAAAGAAAATTAAATGTGTAATTTGCATTTCATGACCTTTATAACACCTTTTTTAAATATACATACTAACATAAAGATAACTCCATCAAATTTGTGCACGTTTTTTATTTCTTACACTATTCATCTTTAGTAATATTAGGGAGTAATTACATGAAAACCCATGGGGTTTGCACGTATTGAAAGTTAGTCACTATTTTTGAAAAATTACAGATGCGGGCCTGAACTATACGAAAAGTACACACTGACAGTTCCTGACGTTAATAGATGTTAGGTTCTTTGTTAGTTTTTTAAAAATACCAAAATACCCTCAGCCTACCACCATCATCGATGCCTACACCCTCAATCCACCACCACTTAGCCGCCTACACCCTCAACCACCGTCGCCACCTTACACCCTCAACCCACCACCATCATCGATGCCTACACCCTCAATCCACCACCACTTAGCCGCCTACACCCTCAACCACCGTCGCCACCTTACACCCTCAACCCACAACCATCTTCGCTGTAGCACTCTCAACCCACCACCACCATTGCCAACCCACCACCATCGTCCCGTGACACCCTCAACCAACTACCACCATCGCTACCTACACCTTCAACCCACCACCTTCGTCGCCGCAGCACCCTCAACTCACCACCATCGTCGCCGCATCACCCTCGACCCACCACCAGTGTCGCTGCCCGCATCCTCGACCTACCACCGCGCAATCAGACAACCACCCATGGCTACCACCAAACACGATGACAACCTAATTTCATTAGGTCCGAAGAGAGAGAGAGATGGGGCGTTAGGACCGGTGGTCTTGTGTGTGTGAGAGAGAGAGAGATCAAGACTTATACCATTTTGTGGTGCTTGATTTCTCATTTGGTGATGGAGATGTGATGGTGATGGTGATGAAGATGAAGATAAAAATGAAGATAAAGATGAGCATGAAGATGGAAGAAGTAGATGAATGGTGAGGTGTGATGGGTGGGGTAAAGGATTTATTTAGAAATTATTATTTTTATATCTTAGAGTATATTGTTAATTTTACATTGACTTAATAGAGAAATTTAACCTCAGTTAGCGTCATGGATTGTCGGTGTGCATATTATGTAAAGTTATGGCCCGCATCTATAATTTTAGAAAAATAAGGACTGAACTTTGCTTAGATATTTTGTAGATTACAATGTATTTATTGTACTACGATTGTATCATTAAATACATTTTAACTATTTGAACATGGATTTAACGAGAACACAATTGTAGTATGCTCTTCATGTTAACGAGAACACAATTGTAGTATACTCTTCATGTTAAGACGAGTATTATTCAGTTGATGCGTAAGATACAAGTGCTTATTGCAATGCCTCATAATTTGTCATTTAACAGTCAAACGACCACTTTCAAATGTTAAAAAGTTGAAACTTTACTCGAGTAGTAGAAGCCAAAAAATGACAAACTGATGGGGGAAATTAACGAACTCGTGACAGTTTTGTCGATGGACTTGATGAAAAACAAAAAGGGTTCCGGAGGGTGCTATGAATGCCCTAATGATTATAAACAAAACGTAAAACATGTAACAGAATTAAGTGTAAATTTAGTGTTAATCGAATGGTAATTTATGAGAACAACTTGTACTTTAATATATAGTAAAATTTATCTATACTAATAAAAAAAGATTTTTGGAGACACATGATATAATTCTGGATCTCTTAAATATAGTTACATTAACTGGTAATGATATTATATTTTTTAATTTAATTTTTAATAATCTAAGAAAAAGATTTTTCTAATGAATGCAGTTTCGAAATAAATATTTTTAAAATATCAAACTTTTTTTAAAAACACATATTATTTTAAAAATCTATGTTTTGAAAAAAAAATATTGAAACGAAAATAATTAAAATTCAAAGTTATATAAGGATTAGCTAGAAAATGAAGTTTTTTTAAAGTGGTTTGTTTTAAACAAAATGCTTAAAAACTACTTTTTTTGAAAAAAATTAATAATAATATAATCGTTTTATTAGTTAAATTGTTAAAGGCTTTACGTAACTTCAAACATATCTTATCAAAATATCGTTTTATAATTCATAAATTTTCGTACTGAATATTTAATATTTTATTTATTGAATCAGTAATAATTCACATAATACTAAAATAGTATATTTATATTATTAGGATTTATCCTTACCAACTAAAGTAAATATTATAATTATTATTACTCAAGTTATGAGTAAATATTATTATTGGTAGAGTTTACATACCTCATAGCTTTGTACTACTTATTTTTTCTTAAACGTTAAGTTAGTGGTTTGTGTTAGCATCACCGATTTGTTTTACTATTGAACTTTGTATTATTCAAAAATAATTTGTTAATGTTAATATAACAAAAAACTAAATTTCTTATATCTTCTTATATTCTAATAAAAGGGTAACTAGGGGTGCCATGTGTCAACACCACATTCATTCTAATTAAAATTTGCCGCTTCTCTCTGCTATTAAATAACTACATTAATTACTAATAATATTTTTTATTATTTTTTAAATCAATAATATTTTTTAATAAATTAAAAAATAGATCTTTTTATTGATGTTATTTCGATAGAAACAAATTTTTACAAAAGAAAGCTTTCTAAAATATCAAACTTTTTTATAAAAATATGAAATACTTTAAAATTAGTTTTTCAAAAAGTAAATTTTATAAACAAAAATAATTAAAATTGGGTGTTATAGTAAGAAACTTTTAAAAATGATATTTTTTTAAATTTTGTTTTGAAACAAAATATTTATTTATTTTTTAAAAAATACAAAAATATTATCTTAAAATATTATTTTTAATTAATAAATTTTATTATATTTAATATTTTATTATTTATTCGTGTGATACACGGGTTTTTTACTAACCTAATTTTCTTAATATCATAGTACGGAGTCAGAGAGATTGGCCCATCATATTTGCGGGTTAACCTAATCTCACCGAACAACGAGCAAAGGCCAAAGGGGCATTCGTGTGATGTGATCTGATTTCGTCTAAAACACTCCTCGGATCCACCGTACATCAACCTCTAATTCAGCCTACCGATCTCCATACGATCACACCCCACGACGATACAAAGAAATAGAAATCAAGGGGCATGATTTGATCCACACATCGTCAAGAAGGTGGCTGATTTGGGGAAAAGATAGTGGGTTAGTGGATTTGCATCGCAATGATGGTGAATTACTGTTTCTTCTCCCATGATTATGACAGGATTGTACTCTATCTCCCAATGAAATCAAATGGATGGAGCTATACCCATAACGACATCAATCATCGTCGCTACTGTTTGTTGAATTGCCGCTTTTGCTTACGTTCGACGTTCTCGTTATCGATCGGTTTCCCCCATCGATCATGATCACTTCCTCCTTAAAACCCCACATCGGATCTCAATTGCAGATCCACTTTTACTTCAAGAACATCGTTGGTTTTCTTCTTTGCGCACTCTCTCATCATGGATCCTTCTACATCTCGTCCTGCTGTAGTAATTGACAATGGCACCGGGTAATTCTGGCATATGTGATTTTGTTACATTTCATACGATGCATTAATCATTATTGTAATTGATCATCATCTGTTTGATAAAATTCCTAGACGGTATTCTTTTATTTGGTATCTATATAGTTGTGCACACCACACCTGCTTGATAAAATTTTCCAAAGAAGATGTGGTTTCTTTCACTAACTTTATTTTGATTATCTGCTTGTTTATATGACTAAAATCAATTGGTATAATTTATGGGGTACTGCAGGTATACTAAAATGGGCTTTGCGGTAACGTGTGAGCCCTGTTTTATCGCTCCAACTGTGGTTGCAATCAACGAATCGTTTATAACTCAGCCCACGCGTAGCTCTAGTAAGGGAAGTAGCAGTTGGCTCGCACAACACAGTGCGGTGTGATGGCTGATCTTGACTTCTTTATTGGGGAAGAGGCTTTATCCAAATCAAGAACTAGTAGTACTTACAATCTAAGCTACCCAATCAAACACGGGCAGGTGGAAATTGGGATGCGATGGAGCGTTTTTGGCAGCAGTGTATATTTAATTACCTGCGGTGTGATCCAGAGGATCATTACTTTTTATTGACTGAAAGCCCACTTACTCCACCAGAAAGTCGAGAGTATACTGGTGAGATTATTTTGAGACGTTTATGTTCCAGGGCTTTATATTGCAGTGCAACCGGTACTTGCTTTGGCTGCTGGGTACACAACATCTAAGGTATGTTTTTTTATGATTATTGTTGGTGTTATTGTAAGGGATGTGCATTTATGTTGATTCTTTGATGCTGCTGCTAATTACTTAAGTCTAAACTCAAGATATTAGGATTACTTTTCGACATTTTGAGGAGGATAACAATGAGCATCAGAAAATGCAATTTAAGTTTGACAGATTTATAAAGTTGCAAGAATGTAGAAGTTGCGTGGTTGGGTAACACTATATAACTTAAAGAATTAGGAAATCTATGTTTTAAGTAATTATGGCTTGACAGTTCAAGGTATGCCATGTATTAATGAAAAAGCGAGACATTGAAACTTGTTATGTAGGAGGGAAGGACTAAATTAGAAGGCATTAGAATGGAATATGTGCAACCCTCTTAGTAAAGCTAGTTAACAAATTATGCTAAGGGTCGTTGTTGTATGCCCATATTTTGTATGTGGTTTGACTTTTGAGAAACTATGGAGTTTGTCTCATCTTTCTACGATCATATTAACCACGTTGGTTCTATCACTAACAGAAAACCAATATGTGCGCTGATGTAAATGCAAGTAGGAAGACCAAAAGTAAAGCTAGAGTAATGATTGAACATTGTATTATATTTGTTTGTTTTTGGGGTTGGTGTATAGTCTTGAGGTACGTTCTATATGAAGGCCAAGAAACCGTTTGGGCGTATATGGAGATCGACAAAGGGTGGCCAGGGACCGGCCCTAATCTTTTATTATTTGCGTGTTTTGTTTTCTTGTTGCCTAAGCTAGTAACCCTAATCTTGTACCTATTTATATCTTTACTTGTAATCCTCATGGTAATCAAAGAATTACCCTAGTTTGCAGCCTGTGGACACAGGTCACATCGACCGACCACGTAAATATTGCGTTCATTTTACTTTCTACGCGATTGTGTGTGTGTTTTGATGATCGAATCTCCAACATGTATGACACTAAACAACTCACAGAAAAACCTTATTGTTTGTATGCTTGTATTAATGCCAATAAAAAATTTTTCTTTTTAAAGCGATACTCTTTTTCATCAAAATATTCATTGTAATGAAACATCAAGACTGTTGATCTGAACTTGATTTTTTTTTATTTGGTGTCAAATCTTGTAACATTCAATGTTGTCTTTGTTAGAATGTTTTCTTTCTTTATTATTTTTATTTATCCCTTACTTAATACGTGTAATAAAAATCCTTGAAGCCAAGAACCATAAGTTATATTTATAAAGCATTTTGCTTGGTGCAGACCTTGTTCAACTTAGGGTGTGTTTCGGATTGCCTTTTAAACTGTTTATTATCTACTTATTTCATTTTGAATAAATTCAGATAAGCAATTTGGAGTCTTTGAAGGTATCTTTTCAGTGAGCAGCTTGATACCTTTTTTTTTAAAAATAATAATAAGCACTGTCACATAAAGTAATCAAACACCCCTTCGTCAGTCAATTTGGAGTTCCGTATAAACACCACATGTTTCTTACTAATTAGATACGACCTCTGGCCCCCTTTTTCTCCCACTAATTTGTCTCAAAATATTTGTCCACTTTCAAAATGGACGGATATAGTTTACCAATTTTTCCATATTAACCCTTAATTGCTCTTGTCATCAAATCTTGCAAGCATACCAGTCAACTGGTATCTTAAATGCATTGAGGTAAAATTAACATTCTACTAATTGATTTCTGCATTAATCGTACATATCTTACTCAATTATTTTGTTTGAGGACAGTTATTTGGGACGGTGAGAGTTATGAACTTAAGTTTTCTTCGTTCTACAAATCTAGATGAATGAAGCTCTATTCTTTTACACTGCTTTTGCTTTTTCCCAATCTCTTTTTCTTCATTTATAGCTGGTCTATACTTTTTTGTTACCACACTGCACACCACCAAAACCTTTTAGAAGTACAATTTGTTGTCACTTTCTTCAGTCTTTTCTTGTGATTGGAGGGCATATTTGTGAAATTAAAAGGTTGTGGTGGTGGTAAATATTTTGTTTGGTGATGCACAAATACCTTCCTTTTTGAAAAGCCAGATCTTATTCAATATATAAATATTTTATGGTACCATTTGTTTTTTAATTTTTTTCTTTTACATTAACCTATACTCTTGCATAGTGTGAGATGACAGGTGTTGGTAGATGTGGGAGATGGGTCCACTCATGTTGTACCTGTTGCAGAAGGTTATGTTATTGGTAGCAGCATTAAGTCAATACCGATTTCTGGAAAGATGTTACTCTCTTCGTTCAACAACTCATGCGCGTACGTTGATTTTGACTTTTGTTAGCATTTTACTTTTTTGCAGTTTATATTTTTGAGTTAAAATTCTCATGAATTACCAGGAAAGAGGGGAGCCCATTCCTCCTGAAGATTCATTTGAAGTAGCTCGCAAGATTAAGGAGACTTATTGCTACACAAGTTCTGACATTGTGAAGGTAATTATAATTTGTGTACTAAAAGTGACAGATTTGACCCATTTACTTATAAATGGGTCTGTTTGGGTCCCTCTTTTTCCCCTATCGCTAGAGGATCTGACTAGAAGTGAAATGGGTCGAATGGGTCATGTGCGTGGTACGCCATCCAAATGTATTCAGATGTATAAAAGCCTGCAATATCAATTGTTCTAAAAAGGTTCAGATTGTTTTGTAATATTTAGTTTTTAAGCCATATTTGGTAATCAATCATTTATTGAAGTTATAATGTTTGTTGGACTCAGTTACGTACGCTCTAACCTCTTAGCCAACACATCCAACCCGCTCATGGATTTTGGTCATGTTTTCTCTCTAAGAAGGGATAAGGGAAAATAGTGTTCGTTTTTCATTTTAGCATATCTATTTGGGTTATGCTTTATCTCTAAAGGTTCAATGGGTTAGGCTAAAGGATTTAACTAAGAGGAAATGAGCTGAGCAGGTTGAATGTGCTGAAAATCATCTAAACGTAGTAAAATTTCAAATGTATAAAACCCTCTTCATCACTAGTTTGGGAAGTTTGGTTTTTTTTTTTTGGTAATACTTGTTTTAGTCATATTTAGCACATCGATCGTTTTTAAAGTAAAAAAAACAGTTAAATGATGTTTGCCCTCAGGCTAACATGACCCACTTTGATCCCTTAGCAACATGTCCCAACTCTCCACCCATTTTTTCACCTCTAGTCAACAAGGCTTGATTCTTTTTGTTATCAGTTTTTTTGTGAACTTAAACCAAATTCTGTTTTCTTTTAATTATATAGGAGTACAATAAGCATGATAAGGAACCATCCAAGTACATCAAACAATGGCGAGGTATTAAATCAAAGACCGGGGCACCTATTCATGTGATGTTGGCTATGAAAGTTTCTTGGTCCCGAGGTTTGTTCCCTTTTTATTTTGTTACCTTCACATGTTAATCACACCAAAGTAACTTACTTTCACCTTTTGTCATTGTATTAAGACACACATATTTTTTTTTCCCATTGATGCAACATACCTTTAGGTTTTTTTTTTTTTTTTTTTTTTTTAATCATTGCATGTAAATTACCTTATATAGTTATATGGTTGATAAAGTGGTGACACGACACCACTTTTTATGACACGGTGGCCTGTCACATCACCCTTTTCCTAGCAATAGAAGTATGACATGACGGGGTGTCTTTGACCGTCTAATGCTATACAAGATTACATGCAATAGCAAAAATTAGTATCTTACGTACAATGGAAAATAAGACATTGTTTCTTACATAAATGGCAAAAAGATGAAAGTAAGCTATTTTTTAATGTAATAAATCTTATTTCACGTGTTAATTACACCAATATGTACTTTTATAGTCTTTTACCATTGCATGCAAGTAACCATTTTATATCATGTAAATGGTAATGTGGCACTTTTGATGACACGTCGAGTCATGCCTCCATTTTGCATGGTTGGAAGGTTGCTTGCTTGCAACGGTAAAAAACTAAAAGTATGTTACACACATAATAGGAAAACATTTTTTCTTGCAAATAATGGCACCAATATGCAACTTTCACCTTTTTGTCATTGTATGTATTAAAAGGATACTTTCCCCCGTTTTATGTAGCATACTTTTGTTATTATCATCGTATGCAAGTTCGCTTCTATAACATGTAAAACAATGACATGCCACCTGCTTTTGATGATTTGGTGGCGTGTCACATCCCCTTAATTGATAGAAAGTTACTTACATACAATTGTAAATAAAAATAAAAAAAATTCCACCCTTACATACAACGGAAAGGATATTTCTTCTTACATACAATATGAGAAAAGGGTGAAAGTAAGTTACATTTTGGTGTAACAAACCCATTTTTCTGCCTTATTATTGTACTTTTCTGGTCTACTGCATAATAATGTTTTTATTGTATATCAACCAGTGGAATCGGCCCATCACCTAGGAATTTTTGGCTAATCGGCCAATTAATCGCTAGGCGGTCAACGGAGGTCAAAATCGGACCTAGGCGGACCCTAGGCGGTCTTAATCGGCCAAAAACCTGTAATTCCGGCGAAATTCGGTAGGGTTCCGGCGACCTTCGCTGGAAGGTCAAAAATTCCGGCCAAAAATTGAAAATTCTGGCTAAAATCTGGAAATTCCGGCCAAATATGTTAATTTATATATAAAACTTAACTTTTTATTAATTTTACATATGAAAATGTGTGTATTTATATATAAAACTGAAAATTATATATAAAAATCCCAATCCGATTAATCCCGATTAATCGCTAGTCCCTGCCTCGCCCCGACTAGCGCTTAGCGATTTTTACAACATTGATATCAACTGTGAATACCTAATAATCTGCTAAGTTTTTTCATGCAGATTTTTTTAATCCTGAGATATACAATAGTGACTTTACTACTCCTTTACCTGCTGTAATAGACAAGTGTATTCAGTCTGCACCAATTGACACAAGAAGGGCTTTATATAAGGTACAACTAATACAAAAGTAAGAAAATCATTATTACAAATTTACATAGAAACCTATCAATTTAATCATTTTGGACCTTTATTTCAGAATATAGTGTTGTCCGGAGGGTCAACCATGTTTAAAGATTTCCAAAGAAGGCTGCAAAGGGATACGAAGAAGATTGTCGATGCACGGGTTCATGCATCTAGCATGAGGCATAATGGTGAAGTAAAAGTAAGCATGCTTATCTGACAATCTCTTTTATGTCGATGGAAAGATTGCTAATGAATAGTAATTGATTTTATTATAAAATATGTTAAAAATTATAGTTTGAAACATAAAGATCTCATGGCATAGTGGATAGAGCTTATGGCTTCTATAGGCTACATGGGGATCTTGACTCTCAAGGCCCCTTATTTGTCTTTTTTCCTTACAGACATCAAAATTATTATGATGACTATTCACTATAGTAAAAATCATTGTTGTATTGATTACTATTGTTATCTTTTTAAAATTATTTATTTGATCAGTTAGGTATAAAATACGCACTTTACTTCTAAATGAGTATAATTTAAATATACAAGAAATGTTTCTGGATGAAAACAACAAAAACAATCAATCCAGCCTAAATGACTAAAAGAATCTTGTGAAATTGCTTGTTATAGTTATACTCATTTACATGCAGAGGATTACGTAATTCGGGTCAACCTGAATGTGACTGATCAGATAAATATCAATAAGAACATATTTATAAATATAATAATGATGATTGTGATCATAATCATTGTCATAATGGCCCAAATCATATGATATAAAAATAATTCGGAAGCTATTATCTCATTACAAATGAGGAAGAAACTGTTGTTAACTTTGGTTCCAGGCACAGCCAGTTGAAGTCAATGTAGTCAGCCATCCTATCCAGAGATATGCTGCATGGTTTGGAGGCTCGGTTCTTGCATCCACACCAGAATTTTTTACGGTATTTATTTTTGTTTTATTTCTCTTTATATTTTAGCAAGCACAATGACTTGTTTGCAACAAAAAGCCAAGTACCATTGTCTGTAAGCTCTGTAAATACTACAAGTGGCATAACGGGCATGCTAGGTTGGGTAACAGGGTAAAACAGGTAGTTCATAATCAGGGCTGAAACTTCATGCCAACCTTCGCATATTGTCTTTTCCTTTTTGAATTGTTAGAAAATTTTACGGTGTTCTTTATTATGTGATTTTTATTTTTGCCATTTTTAGCAAGAATATCTTGAAACAATGGCTTGATAACTCAAAAGCTCTATATTAGTCCAGAGGTGGCAAAGTGGATGGGTGGGTAAACGGCAAATGGGTAAATCAGAATACGATCTGAAACGGGTCGGGCTGACATACACTTTTATGACTTTTTTTTTTTTAATTTATTTGTTGAATAGTTAATGATTTCATGAACAGGCTTGCCATACAAAAGCAGAGTATGAGGAATATGGCGCAAGCATATGCAGAACAAATCCTGTTTTCAAGGGAATGTATTGATCCAGGATCTGTCTTTTTCTTCATGTTTTGTGTACATTTTGCAGATTAGATGTACACTAGATGTTTCATTTCTTGTAGGGAAAAAAAAACAAATTATTGTATTCTTTCATTAAGAAGCAAATAGGTTTGTTTTATAGGATGCCCCAGTGAAATACTTGTTTTTTCTTTATGCATAATTCAAGGCATCAAAAATTTTATACTATTTCCAAATTCTATTCTTTTTCTTGTTTCCTGAAGGGTATTTCACTCGATGCAACTCCCTATTACATGGGTGTATAAAAAGTCACATACAGACGTTTTGGAGCCAGAATGCATGTGCATACGAGGTTCAAGCCGTATAGGGTCAAAATCATCAAATCACAGGGGTTAAAATCAACGTTTAGCAATAGAGGCTCATTTAGCCAACCTCTTTGAATATTTATCTTGTGTCTTGTTTTCGTTTCACTCTCTCCATGCTCTATCAACTCATCAGTGTGAGTGAGATTTCATTGAATATATTTGTTAGTTTGTTATCATAATATGTTTTAAGTTGTTTTCATATAGAGGTGTTTGGAATCACTCATTAAAGAGTTTTATTTACATGTTTATAAGTTAAAGCAAATATTTGTAAAAAGTAATTTTTTAAATCACCAATAAATATCCGTAAGTTAGTAAAACGGTTTGCTTCACCCCAAGTAAACTAATAAACATGATATGCTTATATTAAGGCTTGAGTTCTTGAGAAATTCTTAATAGTATGTTATTAATGGATGAAAACTTGTCAGATATATATAATAACATGCTTAGAAATGAGGTTAGGAAACACGGAAGTTATTTTAGATTAATTTTTGATCATCTTAGTAAAAATTACATTTTCATCTTGTACATGAACATCATCATGACCATGTGCAATACTCGATGTTTGTTAACAATGGATTAGTTTGTTAGACGGTTTTTATATCATCTTCTAAATCATACAAAATAGGTATACGGTTTGATGTTAGAGTAAAATTATTCTTAAGCTTTGATGTTTTCGATAGCGTAAGCACTTATTAGAATGTCTTAAGTCATAGAAAAGTTTATGTAACATTACTTATTTTGTTTGTTTTTTATATTGTACTTTTATGGGTTTTTTTCCGTAAATATCTTTGAAAATTATGCATCTAAGTTGGTTTATATAATCCTATGGGTTCGTAGGGTAATGTTAAAGTCTCTTCGGTAACATGTTACATCGGTTAAAAAGAATAATTTTACTCTAACATGAGTTTAATTTTTTATAAAATTTCATGTTATTTGTTCTAGAAGTTATACAAATTTGATGGTAAATTTGCTCTCATTTAGAGCATTCACAGCAGGCTTTCATAAATCTGTGAGTGTGTTTCTTTATATTATAGAGAATGGTTATTAGTGGTTGTGAGTGAGGATAGAGAATATGTTACTGTTATTTTTATATTTGATAAAACACTGTTTATCTTTATTATTTTTTTAATATTTGTTGAAAGTGGTTGAGTGAAGGAGAGAGAGAAAATGTAATGATAAAAGTATAAAAAAATATTATTTTATTAAAAAAAGAGAGAAAAATAGTGTTTTTTAGTGTAATTATAGAGATGGAGATGAAAGGTGGGATGTGAATGCTCTTGTTAACGAAAGAAAAGGGGTAAGGATAATAAGAAATTAGGTATACGGTTTCTCCGTTGTTATCATAATCATCAAAATTCAAAGCTGTAGAAAGATAAGATCGTGAATATGCTTTGAACACACAGTGTTGATACACACACAGATACAGATTTCATTTGTCAATCGGAAGCATTTTGTGTCAACTCTGATCTCCTAAAACGGGTATGCATCGTTTCATCCTTTTAATCGCCATTTATGCTGTTAATTTTTCAATTTCTTCTCGTTTTTGCATCGATCGAGCTTCGATCTGATTGTGTGTTGGTTTATGCTCTTTCGCTGTTGATCATTTGAAATTTGGATGTTACGTAGCTGTTTTTACTTGTAAATCGAGGAAATTAGGTTCGTTCTATCATAATTTTGTTTACGTAGGGGATTTTTTGTTTGATTGTTGATAGCATCTGTGAGTTCGTTAGATCGAACTAAGGAAATCGTGATCAGATAGACCAATTTTGCATCTCTTGATCTTAGATCTATTTGGATATGATGAAACTTTGTTTGGTTTGAATCTTTTGATTAGAGAGACAAGTTTTTGAGTTTGTTAGTAGAATTGCATTATTGCTTTATTCCAGAGAAAGAAGCTGAAACAGATAAGTGAATGGCTGAACACTCTTTGACATTTTTCATCTGATTAAGCTAAATCACATGCTAAGATTCTTGCAGCAGTTTTAAGTGGCCATTTCTGATAGTTTCTAACAAAACAATGTCAAGATCGAGAGTTTAATATATCGATCGAAAGAGGGCAACAAGTCACAATTTGATGTCATTTGTTGTGATTTAAAGCATAGGGACCTAATGGCATTTGGCCCAATTGTATCAGTGAATTCTTAATTAGATTACGAGTTTTAATTCTATCTACAAACATCAATTATCAGTTTGCTAACTGTTAAATATATGCAGTTAATTATATTTTTAAAGGCTAAAATCCCACCTTAAATATGTTATTCTTATATCTTTTTTTTTTTGTGTGATATGCAAGTGATAGATCATTAAACTTTAGTGACCATTTATATATTTTTCCAGAAAAATAACTACCACTATATTTTGAGTCTGGCCATCTTATTGTTGAGAATTTTAAGCTTTCTAGAATTCTGGTTATGCTAGCTAGATATCTGTTTATATTAGTATTACTAGTGTTAAAATATTGGTTGCTTGAACGGATGTCATGAGTTGTTCTAAGAGGCAGATTACTTTAAAGAAGAGATCTTGGCTCGTGAGATATCTGTTTATAATAAGTATACTAGTATTTTGGTGGTTGAACGGAGGTCACGAGTTGTTCTAAGAGGTAGATATTTAACTTTAAGAAGAGATCTTGGCTTGGGCCTTGTTTGGGTATATCATTTTGCTACGCGATTATGCCTATCAGAATAAATTACTGATCTTTTTTTTATCCTATTATATCATGCAGGTTAAGGTAACTTGTTGTTGGCTCGTCAATTTAGACGGGTGTTGACTATGGCTGAAGAGCAGTTAGATTATGGGGATGAAGAATTTGGTGGGTCCAAAAGACACGGTATCATGGTGATGGAGCAATTCCTGCACTTGCAGACGATGAAATTGGTGGTGAAGATGATGAATATGATGATCTGTACAATGATGTTAATGTTGGTGAAAATTTCCTACAAATGCAACGAAGTGAGGCACTACCATCTGTTAATGTTGGAAACGGAAAGTTCCATGATCAAAAACCAAATTTTCCGGATGCTCCGCCCGAAGCCCAACCCGAATCTACGGTGTCACAGGACAAAAAACATACCCATTGTTGCAGCCGAAACTGTTTATCCGAGTACTGGCTTGAAAAAGAAGGGTTGACCGTTGACCTTTTGCAAAAAAAGAATGATTCTGAAGTGAGTAACGATATGGGTTTTCATGGGACCAAAACCTTTAGTTGAACCCTTATCAGGGACCATTAGAAACGAGCATGGACCTATGTTAAATTCAAATCCAGGTCCTGGTCCAGGTGGTGTTGTTCCTCCAATGCCAGGTCATCAGATGAGTGGGACTCAAGTTCGACCAGCAGTGGAAAATGGTGCAACCACTCTTTTTGTTGGCGAGTTACACTGGTGGACAACGGATGCTGAGCTGGAAAGCGTTTTATCTCATTATGGAAGGGTTAAAGAAATAAAGTTTTTGATGAACGGGCTAGTGGAAAGTCAAAGGGATATTGTCAAGTTGACTTTTATGATTCAGTTTCTGCTGCTGCTTGTAAAGAGGGGATGAATGGTTACATTTCAATGGGCGGCCTTGTGTGGTGGCGTTTGCTTCCCCACAAACTATAAGGCAAATGGGTGCTTCTTATGGTAATAAAAATCAAGGACCATCGGTTCAATCTCAGGCAGAACCACCGGGCCGGAGGCCGGTGAATGATGCGGCAGGAAGAGGTGGTGGCAATAACTTTTTTGGTGGAGATGCAGGGCGAAATTACGGGCGGGGTAACTGGGGCAGAGGTGGAGGGCAGGGGGCTATGAATCGGGGTGGTGGGAATATGAGAGGTAGAGGGGTAATGGGGCCAAAGAATGTGAACACACCCGGGTTCGGAAGCGGGCCTACTGGCGGGTGGTTATGGTGGGCCCGCTTTGGAGGTCCCCCGGTGGCTTTATGCATCCTCAAGGTATGATGGGTGGTGGGTTTGATCCGACGTATAGGGTCGTGGGGCAGGTTATGGTGGTTTTCCAGGAACTGGTTTTCCTGGTATGATGCACAGTTTCCAGGGGTTAATAGCATGGGCTTAGCTGGGGTGGCACCACACGTGAACCCTGCTTTTTTTAACCGAGGGATGGGTGGTGGTGGTGGTATGGGGATGATGGGTGGAGGTGGTATGGAGGGACCACAAGCGGGTATGTGGGGTGACACTGGTATGGGTTGGGGTGGTGAGGACCATGGGTCAGGGTCAGGGTCAAGGTCAAAGAACTCGAGAGTCAAGTTATGGTGGTGAAGATGACGGTTCAGAGTATGGTGACGGTGAGGCCAGCCATGAAAAAGTAACTGCCACCCGGTCAAATGCGGTTTCTCGGGAAAAAGACCGTGAATGGTCAGAAAATTCTGAAAAAAGGCATCGGGATGAGCGGGAACAGATGGACCGTGACAGGTACGATAAAGATTACAAATACAGAGAGGAAAAAGATAGTTACCGGGACCACCACCGTCAGAAGGACCGCCACACCGGTTATGAGGATGACTGGGACCGCGGGGGTCAGTCTTCAACACGTTCCAGGAGTCGGTCTCGGGCCATTCGGAAGAAGATCGGCGCCATCACCGGTCGCGGTCCCGTGATGCGGATTACGGGAAACGGAGGCGCATGCGGTCAGATTAACTGGTGATCTACCAGTTCGTTTGACCAATCCTTCAACTTGTTACTGTTTGTCATCAACCACACATATGCAAAAATCAGCTTCTTGGATCGTAAAAGTAAGTTCTACACGTTTGGAAGCGACACATAGATTATATTATATATCTCTACAGACTTTAATGCTTTAATTATTTTGTTAAACCAACTTAACAGTATTACATTTATAGTTATTTGTGTGTGTGAATTAAGCTATTTTGGTTACTGATACTCCTCACATGACCTTTATTGCCCTTGGGCATGTGACCTTGAGATACTTGAGAACTCAACTGTTCTTTTAACTTATTTTGGTAGTAGCTGAGCTCTGCCGTTTGTGTTGACAGTTAGGTCTAGATGCATATGATGATATAAAGGGGGGTTTTTTTTTTTTTTTTGGGTTTGGGGGGGGGGGGGGGGGGGATTGTTGTATTATAACTGTTATATTCTTATTGTATTTTGATTTAACAAAGGTTTTGGGATTGCTTATACAAACTGTTTATCTTTGACTGAAATAAGTTGTTTTGAATAAACAATTTGAAGTTGCTTATGACAAAATGCAATAAGCAGATAGCGGTTTTTAATAAGCAATCCCAATACATAACTTTATGGCATGTGGATTCTACAATAAGTTTGCATTATGTAGTGATTATAACCATTATAGGGTTTGCTTGTTGGTTGGTGGATTGAAATGTATGCATATACATGTATCTATGTACAATATTTACTTTTGGTGCTTTTGTCGTTAACCATATTCAGGTAACACTTGTGAACTGGCTGAAGCTGACTCGATTCTATGAAACTGGCCAAGTTATCAACTGCTGGTCTGCACAAAATTAGTTTCTTTTTATTTTCATGTATATCATACTATGTGTTGTAACATCATCCCCACTTTGTCATGCAGTCATTCAGTATCTGATTTTTTGTAACATATTCTGTTTATGTTTTCTTAGAATCTAGTATCGGGTATGTGACCCGTTCTATAGTGTATTGTAATTTATGCAGCATTTAGGCTCGTGTTTTGTCGGTGAGCATCAAAATGGGGAGTATATGTATGTAATATGTAGATCATGCTAGTTTTAGGCCTTCATGTTCGTTGGTTGTCCCTGTGTTTAGAAGGGCTGCAATCAAAAAGGTTTTTTGCATGCTTGTATGCTGTTTTTTTCTAGCAGTACATTGTAACATAGTTTAGTCTTAAACATGACACATTTCTTGTACTAACCTTTTGTACATCTTACATTTTCCGGGGTTTGATTATCCCAAAATGTATCCTAGTTTTTAGTTTCATACCAGATCTTGTGTTGTCTAATTTGTCGTGCATTTAGAACATTATTAAAGAAGTTAAGTTATAGGGTGTCCTGTCCTTTTGTTAGGTCTAGTTATCAACACGATTATGTGCTTAATTGCCATCATTCTTGACATATTTGGCAAAGTATGATGGTTGATATCACTCCAGATAGGTTTAGCCTGATTTTCATTTTAATCTGTGGTGTATGGTTTTATAGTGTGTTTGATATATCGATATAAACAGTTTTGAGATTGTTTGGATTTCTTAGGACTATTTATAACTAAATTCTTTTGTCGCAATGAAGAAGCAACTCAGTTTGTCTCAAATGACGCAATATATAATGGGGAAAAAGTTTATAGTGCAAAGTTTCAAATTGTACAAAGTTATCAACTCAGTTTGACTTGCGTAATACTTGTAGTTGCGTAATTTCAATCTAACCTTGAATGGCTTGGACTAGTTTTGAATAGTTTGCGTAATATGTTTCGAACTTTGGGTATACATTATTACTAGGTTAGTACCCGTGTATTACACAGGTTGAATAAATAAAATACAAAATAATAGTAATAAAAATTTATAAATTATAAACCATATTTAAAGATAACATATGATTATAATTGCATATCAATAGCTACTTTAAGTAAATAAACAATAATGTATTTTTTTAAACTTTTATTTTATAAAAAAAATATGGTTTTAAATATTTTGTTTTAAGAAAAATGAATTTATTTTAAAAAAAGTT
>CM046471.1:657419-763623 GCA_025506415.1 Flaveria robusta | reverse complement strand
CAACGTTTAATTAAATAAGAAAATCTGAAGATTTGATCGTGGAACCCACGCAAATCACAACGGCTATAAATCTGTTAAATTTGGCATCATAAAAATGGGAATTTTGCATTCTAACTTCTTTTTACTTTCATCTAAGTATTTAAAAATATATTTTGACCTCTAAAAAGTAAAAATGATAATGTTATTAAAAAAAATATTTGTTTAAGCAGTATTGTGTTATAGTTATAACATGACATGAAGTGCATTTACGCCAAAGAATAACATCAATTGTGTTCAAGTTCCTAATTGATTTTTAATATTTGAACTTCTTCAATTTTTCTTATTTTTCATATATAGTATTTTCTATTTGATTATGGTGTAACCAATAAACTTTTATTTTATTATGACGTAAATAAATAGAACAACTTGTTTTTGAACAACATTTGAAGAGTTAAACTACAAGAAAATAATAGCGTTTACTACCGTTATTAATATGATATTTTGGCCAGCCAGATGATTAATGACTTAACGACATCCTATACCTAGTAGTGAGTTGATATTGTATATTTGAATTCTATTTTGACATGAAAGACGTGCATACGTCAATTGAGATTTTAGCATCGCAGAGCATTTGTTTTGTTTTATGCTTTATTGAACCAACCTTGTAATACACAGTTACATATGTTTACACTCATTGCATGAGTGTGCACAAACCAAAAGGAAACCTTAAAATCCAATCAGAATGATTATGCTTAGTATGAAATTATAAGAAGAAACAATTTTTAACATGAAACATGACTGTTTAGCTATCACGGGGTTGGTGGCTTCATGGCATAGCAAATCATTAGAGGAGCACCATTAATGGGAAGATTCGAGGTTTAATCCTTAACAAGTGTAATGTATATATGAGGTGTAGTTTTGGAGTAGTAGTATAGATTTGTCGTTCTAAAAAATGGTTGTTCAGCCTCGGTAGTTATTTTATGCAACTAACGACATTTTTTTATTGAAATTCAAGATTGAATAATTGACGATACGATTTTTATTAAAAGGTAAAATTGCATTAAAACATAAATACAACAGTACATGCAGCCTAGCCAATAGCTAGATACGCGAAGCATATACACCAAGATGGAAACATGTAGTACATATGAGAACAATTATAAATACTAATTGCCCATGAAACTAAACTTGCATCAATCCACCCATTTCAAAGCTTAAAATTTGAATCGACTTTTGACTTAAAAGAATCTCACGGTCTTAATTCTCTTCATGATGTTGATTTTGATGACCTTTTTGTTTGTAAGCACCCGTTTATTCTGTGCTCCAATTGTCCAACATGCTAGTAGAATTTAGTTTGCACCATGCGTCTCTTTACAATTTTCATAAAAAAGATTATTATGACACCATGAAGACAATCCTTGCCATAAGACTATGGAGATATGCCATAAGACTATGGAGATATAGTATGATGTGAAGACATGATCCATTGATTTTGTTGAGTTATTGTATGATTGGCATAAGATTCACTTAACATGTACCTTAGACATTAAACAAAACATAACATGCAAATACTTAACCTTCATCATATGGTCTGGGCTTCAATATTGACTATCTAATAATATCCTTGATCGGGAAAACATATGAGCAATGTGGTAACTATCATACACATTATAAAATTTATTATACTGTCTAACCATGTTATTTAGTAAAAAATCATTTATGATCGTGAAGTAACGTCCCGGGGTTTGATAATCGCTTTATCACAAACATTTATCTATCTATACTAATAAAGTAAGATAATTATTGACTCGTGTCATATTCTCATAACCATTTTGACACATGTCGCCTTCTTACAATCATTTTGTCATATATCACTATCATAGCAAATCAACTTTTTAATAATGGCATTAAACGCCAATGATATTGTGTATCATTTTCAAAGTGTTAAACAAATTTGTCTACTCTAATAAAAGTGCAATTAGAAGGGACATGTGTCAACACTATATTCATTCTCATCAAATTTTTTTCGTTTATCTCTTCTATTAAATAATCACATTAACTACTAATAATATTATTTAATTCTTTTTTAGATAAAATATTTAAATAGATTAAAAAATAGATCTTTTTATTAATGCTATTTCTAAAAAATATTTTTTATAAAATAAAAAAATTTCTAAAACAACAAACATTTTGAAAAACACAAAATATTTTAAAAGTGATATTTTTAAAAAGTAATATTTTTTATAAGCAAGAAATACTTAAAATTATGATTATAATAAGAAAGTTTTTTAAAAATGTTATTTTTTTAAAACGTTTATTTTCATTCTATTGATAATAAGGAAGATTTTAATCATATATTATCTTAGAATATCATTTATAATTAATAGTTTTTCATTCTATTTAATATTTTTTTATCAACCCGTTTAATACATAGGTTTACTAAAGCTAGTATTTAATAAATAAAAAACGTGTTTCTTTTATTAAAAACCTAATATATTTGAAACAACATTTTATGAACGTTGAATTTTTTTAATACAAAGTTTTTTAAATGAGAATGTTTAAAATTTTAAGAAATAATTTTTTAATCAAATAATTTTAAAAGACGAAAGTTTAAAAAAAATATTGCTATTGTTTTATTACTTGAGGTAGTTAATTATGTATAACTATTTAAAAAAATACTAAATATTTCTTAATTAAGAGTTAGAAATTATAGAATGTTAAATATAAAATTAAGTACTTTGATTAGTTGATAAAATATTTTAACTATAATTAAAACTTTCGTTTTAAAATATATTGCTTTGAAAAAGTTTTTTTTGTTTATCAATATCTTATTTTTAAAATCTCAGGGTTTGTTTTGTAAAAAATATTTTTATATAAAACTATATTTTCTAAAAAGATTGATTTTAAAATATTTCACAATTTAAAAAAGTTTCGTTGTTTTAGCAAAAGTTCATAGTTTTAGACAATTTGATTTTGAAAAGTATATTTTTTAATCAAAATACTTAGTTTTTATTTAATAAAAAATATCTTTTAAAAATTAATGATTGAGAAATGATTTGGATTTCTAATTTAGAGAGAGAATGAGAAAATTTTAAAAATTATTTATTTGACTATTTAAAATAAAATAATTTATATGAGCGGGAAAATTAAAGTGAGAGTACTTGTGAAAATATTATGTGGTATCACATCTATAAATTATAATATATAAAATCTAATAAAATAAGGTTTCTTTTGACATTTATCATTCTTTTAAACCATCTTTTTGACACTTGTTATTTTTTTAAACATTCTCACTTTATTTTTCATACAAAAGGATATTATAGTAATTTAATCACTCAAATTAATTTTTCTCTTTTAATAAAAATTAATTTTATTAATTGATACATTTCTCTCGCTCATCTAGAATTTTTAAAATCAAACTATGTGTTTAAAAATAAATTTTATTAAGGAAATTAAAAATCATATCTTTTTATTAAAATAGAAATAAAAAAACAAAATTTTTTATATAATATAAAGTTATCTAAAACACTAAACCATTTTGAAATAAAATATTTTAAATTGGTACTTTTATTAAAAAAATTATAAAAATATAAAATTTTCTAAAAACAGTTTTATTAAAACAAACAGAATAATTAGAAACACGGGTTTTTAATAAACAAGATTTTTATAAAGAATAATTTTTTTATAAAAAATTTTTAAAATGAATGTTTAAAAATGAAACTTTTTAGATAAGAGAGTTTAAAAAATAGTATAATTGTTTTATTTCTTGAACTATTATATGTATATAATTTTAATCATATCTTATATTAAAGTATCGTACTGTAACTATTCGTGTTTATTACTAGCTATAATCCGTTTAATAAATGAGTTTCTATCCTATCTATTTATCTATATATATCTATCTATAATAAAGAAAATCTAAAATAAGACTTGATACAATTATAAGTTTTATCATACTAACTTTCTCATTTCTTTTTATTATTATTATTATTAATAATATTAAATAGAGTAAAATGCAATTTTCGTCCCTGACGTTTTGTTAAATTTTGCCATTTCAATCCAAAAACTATTTTTTTGTCATTTCAGTCACTGTAGTTTACCAAATGTTGCCATTTTCATCCACTCCACTAACACCGTTAAAACTTCGTTAAAACTCCGTTAAATATGAGGGTATTTTAGTCTTTTTGAACACCCTAATTATCTTATTAAAACAAATTAATCAATTAATATTCAATTAAAATTAAAAAAAATGAAACGACTCGTGTGAACGGTCGCGTTGATTAATTCTAACACATGTTGTTCGATTAAGATATGCTGTGAGATTTCAATCAATGACCTCAATCAAATAAAGCATGTCAACAACAAAACTCAATCCCACAATAGACATCAATCAAATAACGGTACATGTTCGAACAAAATGTGAAGATTAATTGAAATCTCACGGTAGACCTCAATCGAACAACATGGGTTAGTGTTAATCGAAGCTTTTAAATTGAAGCGTCTGGTCTCATTAGTCGTTTCATGTGTTTTTTAGTTTTAATTGAATATTAATTGATTAATTTGTTTTAATAGGATAATTAGGGTGTTCAAAAAGACTAAAATACCCTCATATTTAACAGAGTTTTAACGCTGTTAGTGGAGTGGATGAAAATGCAACATTTGGTAAACTACAGTGACTGAAATGGCAAAAAAATAGTTTTTGGATTGAAATGGCAAATTCAACAAAACGTCAGGGACGAAAATAGCATTTTACTCTATTAAATACTAATAATATTGATCATACCATTTTCATATTAAAAATCACATAATTTAATAAACTAAAACTTATTTTTTATTAAAAACACACTTTCATAAACAAAAGTTTTATAAAATACAGAATATAACAAATTTTTTTTAAAATAAATTTATTTTTCTTAAAATAAAATATTAAAGCCCACATTTTTTTATAAAGTAAAAGCTTAAGAAAAATAGAATATTATTTATTTACTTAAAGTAGCTATATATATGCAATTATAATCATATTTTGTTTTCAAACATAGTTTTCTAATTCATAAAAAAAATTATTATTAATTATTTAGTATTTTATTTATTTAACCCGTATAATACACGGGGTATTAACCTAGTGTAAATTATTATTAGGTTATATTTCTATCATATCTTATTACAAATAATAGTTTTATTATATATAAACATTGATTAGTAACTTTTTATTTAGCAACGCGCGTGCGATACAAAAGATTGCTAAACTAGTAATATATTATTAGATAGTCTTAAAAAGTGAGTTAATGATATCGATATTTACAGAATCTTTTTATAATTTAGGATCCGATTGGTTTAACGGCTAATTCGATGATTAGCATATAAATAAACCCCAAACGGTTCTTGTCCGTTTGGTCTCACCATCTTCAACCTCCGACTAAAACCCTTCAACCCTAGTTAGTCAATCGTCAAGACATTTGCACATTCCTCTTCTCTTTCACTACTTTTTCAATTCATTCGATTAATCCATTCCGTTCAATTTCATCTTGCAGTATCCGACAAGAAGATCACGATCGTATATCGGTATTATTGAATTTTTTGGAAGAATCATGACAAGAAGACTGATTTGCTCTGCTTGATATGTAATAGGAGTTGGAAGAATATATAGGGTCGTTTAGTTGCTCTTCATGGAGACGATGTTGAACTAATAACGATCCCTTCATCACCACAGACTATATATATGGTATTGTGTTTTCTATCTGTTCGTATCATGAATGCCCTACTCTTCTCCTTGTTGTTTGTTGAATTTGTGAGATTTCGTCTCTCTTGTGCAAATATGTTTTGAATTCTTGATATATGTTTATCATTTGAGTGTCATTGTTATTTGGTAAATAATGATCCGTTCATCAAAGGGATTACATGGTATTGTGTTATTCTGTTCAAATCATGAATGCCATACTCTGGTTCTTAGTTGTATGTTCTGTATTATTAATATATGTTCTGAGATCGATCAGTCCATGAAAGTACATTGAAGAAGTGAGTGTCATTGTTATTTGGAGATGATAGTAGATCATCTTTAGTTACAACTGTTGGATTGCTAACTATTGGTACTAAAAGCAGTTCTATTGAGTGAGATTATGTTCGAAGGTAGCATATTTGTAAATATTCTGTCCTTGTCTTTAATTTCTGTATGTACCTGTATGGAGATTGAAGAATTGAATTGCAATTAAGGTAAGATTCTGTTTTTTAGCTATGTTAATGGAAACATCATGAGCTTAAGGTCAAAGATGAGAAGACCCTTCTCTTTGGCGAGAAGCCTGCAACTGTTTTTGATATATAGCCTTTTTTATAAAGAAAATTATTACTATTATTAGTTTTTGTTTCTATCTAGGTACCCAGAAGAGATCCCAAGGGGTGAAGCTGGGGATGACTTTGTCGTGGAGTCAACTGGAGTCTTCACAGACATGGACAAAGCTGCTGCACATTTGAAGGTTTGTTTTGATATTTGTTCCGCACATGTTTATACAGGTCCAGCTGATTTTGTTTTATTGCATTAGATTTCTATTTTGTTGCAATAAATGATTTGACGCAAACAAATATATAACTTAAAACCAAATTAAGACCCCACCCAACACATGGTGGAATGTAGCAGCCAACTCATTTGACCTGTTGGCTAATCTTGATCAGCCAATTGCAACATGGACTTTAAAAATTAATAGATTAGATGGGAAAACAGGTTTAATAGTAAATAGAAAAACATAATCACACTGAACTATCTAATTGCAAAATGCTCTTTTGTTTATTCAGTGGTATAAGTAAATTATTTTATTTTATTTTGTATAAGATGGATAAATATATGAATTTTGAAGTTTTAAAAGAATATAGGGAACTGCCCCTGGTTTCAAGTGGTTTAATATTTTGACCTCTTATTTCATGCTTTTCTTTTGAATGAGAAAATTGATCCAGTAGTGTTAGTTTTGTAATTTTAAAAAGGTGCAAAGAAGGTCATTATATCTGCTCCTAGCAAAGATGCTCCCTTGGCCAAGGTCTTTACTTTCCTTTAACAAAATGGAAAAAAAAAAAAGAGAGAAAAATATCCTGTATCTTATGCGTTTCTTTTTGTAAATTTCTCAGGTTATCAATGATTGGTTTGGCATTGTTGAGGGTCTTATGACAACAGTGCATGCTATGACTGGTATGTAACACTTCACCAGTTAATTAATCAATCAGATTTGCTATAATTTATCGGTTTGGCCAAGAATACGCTTTTAACACCAAAATGGTATAAACATTTGGTGTACATATTTATTAACAAATTAGTGATACACCATATTTAACATTTTGTGTTAATAATGTTCAGGCCACCCAAAATCAATGAAGGACTTAGAGGTGGAAGAAGCTGCCCCTTTCATCATACCCAGCAGTACTGGAGCTGCTAAGGTAACCAATTAATTTATAAAATATGTTGATTTTAATATTTAATAAACTACTATATGGCCAGAGGTGGCAAAGTGGGTGGTTTGGTTAACTAGTCAATGCTAGTTAGTGTCGAAATGAGTTATTTTTAGTACAGTTGGATGATGGCTGGCCAACAAACATTATTTTTCCTTATAAACATCCTGCAAATAGTTTATGGATCAATAAAGATTATTATTGCGATAATAACATTGATCTTTGAATAAAACGATTTAGGAGGTTGTGTATTTATTAAATTTAGCTCCATTCCCCTTTTAGCTACATTGTTTGATCTGACCGGTTTGCAATAAATCACAACCCAAATCGATACATTCATAACTAAACGGGTCGAATTTTACTCCTTTAATATGAGCGACAATCTGGACACTTATACATGATGATTGGACTTTTGTTCTCAGAATGTTCTATTTTCACTAGTCTTTACAAAAAATGATTTAGAAGGTAAGTAAATGGAAAGTTAGATAGAAGAGCAATACACATACTCTATTTAAAGCTCATGAGAATGAGTAGTAATGTACAAGTAAGTGCAGCTTTAAAATACAATACCTATTGCACACATGTGGGTAAACTTACATGTGGGTGAGTTGCACACATGACAG
This sequence comes from Flaveria robusta, assembly GCA_025506415.1. Lineage (NCBI taxonomy): Eukaryota > Viridiplantae > Streptophyta > Magnoliopsida > Asterales > Asteraceae > Flaveria > Flaveria robusta. The sequence goes on along the minus strand of CM046471.1, from coordinate 755,590 downwards.
CCACATGCGTTCAAGCTCTTTAGGTTGACACGTGTTTGCTAGATTGTTGTATTCCTGATGAATCTAAAGAGTGAGACGAAGATAGAGGGAGAAACGTAGCCAGAGTAGAGAGACGCAATGCGATATGGATTTTGGGGGGGGGGGGGGGGGGACGAGAGAGGGAGAGAGGGAGAGCGGTGGAGCAGGTGCACCAACGGTGGTTTCTGGCTGAGCAGCAACGTAATCACCAACGCCAACATCCACATTCTCATTGAGTGGCCACCAGCTTTCTCTCTTCTTTCAAACAGCAGTCTTTTGATCATCCTACCAAGAGGTGTAGACAGCGAAGCCAAGATCACCGATGATGGTGGTAGAGGTAAAGGTCAATGGCAAGTGAAGGATAAGGTAGATCGGTTGACTCTAATGACTAAGGAGTGTAATAGGCCAACACCATCCCTAATCTCAACTTATGTGAAGTGATCATGTCACCATCACCGCTGGCCTTTGTGGCAGTGACAGACTTCTTTTTCTATGGGCTCTATGGTAAGTACACACTACTACACTAGATGAACATAGTTATGTCACAATTATATGGTGTTTTGAGAAACTTAGTACACACTACAACACTAGATGAACCTGTTTTTTGTTTGTCTGGCATTCTCTAGGCTTATTATGTATTTAAATTGTAGGTATGTTGCATACTATGCTCTTGACTATCATGTACGGCTTTTGTGAAGGTGCAAAATCGTGTGCAACGAATGAAGATAATGATGGATATTTTAGTGTCAAAAGTCGAAGTTGGTGAGTTTTTCTCTCTCTTAACTGGTGTATAACATTCAAATGATCTTTATTGCAATGACCTTTAGAATAAAAAGAAGATTGAATAGATATACAAGAACGCCTATCATATGCTTTCTTGACCTTGGTAATCTGCATTAACCTTGTTGGTCTCCCCAATCTTTGGTAGATGACCTGATCTTAAATCATACTTGTTTTTATCTTTGATGGAATGGATGAAGGAATTATGTGGTTTATGCATCTTGCAGGTTGGAATTTTAGATTTAACGGGAAGCGCTTAGATTTTAGGAATTAAACTAAAGAAAGAAAGATCAAATCCTAAGTTAGACAGAAAAATATCTTGATTGAGAATGATGCTTCTTCCTTTTGTAATAGTTCACTAAAGCAGATCTGGACTGACATGGATAAATCTTTCTTATTGTGGGTTCTTTCTTCCATCATTTTATCTTAATTAATTGAACAAAAAGAAGAATCAAAATGAAATGGAAGCAGTCATATTCTGATTAAAGTCTATTGCTGAAAGGTTGAAGAAGAGCTTGCTAAAATTACAGCGACATTGTTGATCATAGCTGTTGGATCAGGCCCCGAAACACACACACAAAACACACTAAGTTTACTGCTTTCAATCTCACTATATCATTCATAATCAACATTACATATATAAAGAAAATAAAGTAAGCTAACTCCTACAAATAAGTAGCACTACCCCACTACTTAACCCATTACTTTGATTCAACTAACCCACTACTTTTGACTCATTCTAGCAAGTCAAAGACACCCGTTCTCAGCTCCATGACCCATACTTGACCCACTATTAAACCCGATCAAGATTAATCCAACAATAGCAACAAGCATCTTATTTATAACATTAAGATTTAGCAATGTAAAACAAAGACCCTACCCTCCGCGAAGCGCGTGAATCTTCACTATTCTTTCTACTAAGCAGTGAAACTTATACTTACGGTAATAATGTTTGAATGTGCAAAAATGACAAGCAGTTCTTTAGATATGTACTTAGCTCCTTCTGGTAACGTGCATTTTTATCTAATAAATCATGAATTTTGACTTCTGCAGGGTGTTAAAACAGAGCATCAAAAAAGATGTGGATGGTGGAACACATGCTAATTAAACATGAATTTGGCTTCAAAGTTTACTTAGCCCATCTGCAGTCACCAGCCAGTCCAATCATGCCGGCTTTCATATTTTTAACACTTCATGGAGTACAAAATATTTTCTGGTACAAATTTTCATGGAATGTTTTCTGTTTTCTTAATCTATCTTTACTAATATATTAAATTGGCCACCTAGGCCAGATAACTATGTAAATTACTTAATTATACACTTTTGCAGACAAGGGGTCTGATCAAGAAGATAATCCATCTAATCATGATCTAGAGGATTCCAACACGCTAGGTATGATGAGATTTATAAAAACACTACTGAAGTAAGCATAATTCCAATTCCTCTTATTTCAATTGAATTATACACATATGATATAATAATAGAAATGTAATATTCAGATGTGTTTTACTTTCCTTTTAATCTACTAGCAGCTGGTATCAATTGATCATGAACTCAAGTAACAGGTCAAATTGGTTAAAAGTTGGTCTGCTAGTGATATGTGTTGGTTGGATTGATTCTGATATTAGCTTTCTACCATTTCTTGGCTACCTTTTGATGGATATTTTGTAGTTCATCGTAGAATCAGGCCCTCGATGTAAGGGGTTTGTTCTTTTTTTCAGAGCTGTCATCACGAATTACAGTCTGCAGTTGCAATTCATCAAGGTATTATTTAGTTCCATACATTTATCTATTTTAAGTGCCTTAAGGACTGTTTGGTGACTGCATTGGGCTGAACACAACAGTGAGCAGAAAGTCTTGGGAGCCGAGTTTTGTGGCGTAAATTGTAGTTGCAGTAGGTATAAGCTGCACTCCTTATGTTTTATTATTTACGACACTGATACTTATTAAATAAACCCAGCGTGTTGGTTTCAAATTTTTATGTTGGTATTTTGTATTAGTTATTAAATTCTTAAAAGGATAGTTTTATTGTGCGTTCCCATAAAAGAATGTGCATTTCTAAATGTTGCAATGACTTTCGTTATGCATGGTCGCTGAAATCCCCGCACAACACGTGCAGGAAAACCTAGTTTTATTTACAGCCCATGATTGACTGAACTGTTTAATTATATCACTCTGTAGGCATTGTCTTATTATTATATTGATTTAGTTTGATTGTCATTTGTGTGTATTGATATAGGCTGTTGAGAAGTGTTGCCGGCCCTGAACAGGAAAGTGACCAGAATGGCCTTTCGTGTTCCAGTTGTTGATGTTTTAAAAGGCTACCAATGAACATGTTAAGGCCGGTTGCTATCAAGTAAGTTTAGTTCAAATTTTTTTTTTGTTCTTCAAAAAACACATGGAAACAGTTGAATACCTTACATGCCTTCAAGTTAAATGCGGTCAAGTCTCTATACTTCTTTATGTGTGAAAGAAACCCTCAAATTTTCACGTCATATGTGTAAGCTCGTATACTTCTTCTGTTGTTAATAAAGTCCCTAAACTTTGTCTTATTCAGTCACATATAAAAAGGGAGTTTTTTTCACTTAGTGAAGCAATAAGATTGAGGATTTAACTACTTATATTTTATGAACTTTTTTTGTTTTCATTTAGTATGCTCTATTTATCTACAATACTTGTGTTTTCATTATTAGTTGCACAAAATAGGAAGGTTAGATAACCAAAAGGGATTCAAGCCAAAACTTTCATTTTCTTATCATGGCTTGTAACTGTGTAAGAAAAAGGATGGTAGGAACTAGATGTTTAGCAGGCAAATTTTATTGAATTGAAACTGAGTTGGCCTGATTCGAGAGGGGTCAAAATTTTGATACAAACACAATAGAAATCAAAGACAAGAACCAAACAACAAGATGAACATAAGCCTGCTAATAAACTCAATAAACTAATAACTGCTCCAGGTAATCAGCTAATGAACCACCCCCAGCATTCCATGTTCCTGCTACTGCTTTGACCAAGGGAATCCACCCATGACCCAAAAATGGAGTGCAAATCCTTCAATTCACTACCTGATTTGACCCGTCACCCGTCTCCTCTGTTATGAATATACCTTAAGAAGTCGATTTGTACCAATGCTTCCCCATTGGAAAAATGTCTTGTCCTCAAGGGGAAAATCTAGAAATAAATAAATTCAATAAACTAATAACTACTCCTGGCAATCAGCTAATGAACCACCCCACACCACTTCATGTTCCCGCTACTGCTTTGACCAAGGGGATGTACCCATGACCCAAAAGTGGAGTGCATATCCTTCAATTCACCACCCAATTGACCCGTCTTCTCTGTTGTGAATATACCTTAAGAGGTGGGGGGAGGCACAGACATAACTGCAATAAGAAAGTTTGCATTGTAGTTTAAAAATGAGAAGACATTGTTTTCTGATATGGGGGGACACTTAAGTTATAAAGAACTAGGTCACTCTAGTATAAAGACCTAGACTATAACTTGTCCTTAATGTTAGGAAACTATGCGCCCACATGTAATTTTCTTATTACAATTATGCCTATGTATCCACACCACCCACACACTCACCAATACCTAAGTACCGGGCGTTGGATGACGAGCGGTGAAATGCACTTAGCGGTCGATACTCGTGGAGCCTCAAGTAGAGTCTAAAAGGACAACATGGCTCAAGCCATGATTCTACCTACTATGAGCCTGGACCTAGCATATTCCTAGCCTCACCATGATACAAGCTTGATTCGTCCTTCGATTACATAAGTTGTGCAGAGCCAGACCTGCTATCTGATATTGAAAGCGAGTACAGACTAGAGAATGCGAGCATAGAGCCACCACCCTAAGCCTCTCCCTAGTGATGATCCCAGAGATATCAATGATGCTAAGAGCAAAGTTGGATTTGTCCCTATTGCGACTAACCCATTAGACGTCTGCCCAAAGACGCGCAACTTTTGTAGCACCCTTCAAGAGGAGATTTGCTAGACGATTCGCACTAACCTTTCGATCATGATCCTAGGGTAACTAGACAAGCAAAGATGATGTGTCATTCTATGACGTTCATAATTTTTCCATACTCGATTACCATTTTCTTTATTTCTTTTAGTTTTGTACTATACATCAAGTGGATATATGCGCACACACCATTTAGTCTTACTCATACTTAACTTATTTGAACAACAATAACTACTTGCATTTATAACAGTAAAATTGTTTGTTACTTTATTGATCTCACTGCACACACTATCACTTATCGAATTCATTAAACATGTTACGTTTGTATAGAATGCTTCCTTGCGACACCTCTAAACCGATGAACTTGTTGGACTCATCTCGCAGTAGTGATCCCAACCATGGTCACACAAATTAGCGGTTTTATTCGTAACACTAAGGACTCTGGAGGGAGCAATGGGAATGGCAATGCATGCCCTTAAAAGTCCTTCGTGTCTTGCAAGCCAACTTTTACAGCATGTAAGGTGGCACTGTGGTGCTATAATGACTAAGAAAATTGAAGCCACACTAGATATTGGTGGTTTCCTAGATAACATATCTAAAGGTGAAGTAGGAGTCAAGTTCTTTTCACAAGTGGGCCCTAACTTCGTGGAGATAGAAATGTGGAACTATGCTATGGTGCACGCCAAACACATGGCCAACACTACTTGTTTCCACAAGGAAGTGCTACATATGGTTACCCCTAAAAGCAAGAGAGTTGATTGTTATATCAGAGGATGGCCTCCACAGATTCGAAGTATTCAGATGTCTGCTACCATAACCACTTTAGAAGTTGCTATCCTTCTGTCGGCCACTCTAATAGGCGAAATACTTAAGGCAACAGTGCTAGCAGAGCAAGAATCTGTGAAAGCTTAGAAAAATAATGGAACAAGGTTGACTGTTAGAAACACTGTTAGAAACACAGTAAGGATTCACTAGTTTTCTGTCCCCAAATTAGTTGAGTAAGGATTCACCGGTTTTTTGTCCCCAAATTAGTTGAGCTAGAATTCACGTTATATATATAATTTACGGTAAAGGTACGGATTGTTAAAACAAGATGGTTGTGACAACATTATGGCGTTGGAGTTCAAGTCAGGTTGGCTTTGGATGTGACTGAGGGAAGAGGTAGTTGATCCATGAAAAGTCAAGATATTAATGAACGGTTCCAACGAGATGCCATATGAGATGTTACAAGTGTGGTAGACTTGATTCGGGTTGAACAGAGAAGTCTTTGGAAGTGAGTGAGGTGGAGGTCGGGTGTTCGAGATAGGTCGAGTAGTTCAAGATGAAGGTGACGGAAACACTGTTGTGAGCAAAAGGTGTGAACGAATCGATTAAGGGGGTGATTGTTGGGTTAATCGAGTTGTTCACAAGTCATGTTACAGCTAGTCAAATGGGTCACGAGTTATTTGATGGGTCATTTGTGGTTTTCACATGGAAGAAGATTTAGTCAAGAGTTTGACTGAGTTTTATTCCTTCTGCAAATTACTCCCACATATATACGTGAGCGTATACTGTGTGTGCATGTTTTAAAGAGACCCGAAATCAACATTTGGTATCAGAGCCTAGGGCTCGAGAGACGGAGAAGGCCGATTTAAGAGTCGACTGTCGAAGGGTAGCCCTTCGTTGCGGGGCAAACACAGTAGGTAACGGGGCTATTTCGGGATTGTTCGACAGTAGAAGACGGAGATGGTGGCGGCGACGGCGACGGCGAATAAGGGGATGGTTGGGTTTCTTGTGACTAATAAAAAAGGTGTGGGTCTTACTATTTTAGGTTTTTTAAGAAATTATTGTTAAAAATACATATACATTTTCTCTACTTCTATCTAAATTTTTTTGCAAGAATATACATATACAAAGACGTAGCACATGACACATATATCTGATATATAAACATGGATATATCTAGAAACAAAATTAAATATTTCATTATAAAATATACCATTAATTGTATAAGTCGATACCAGTCTTTGGAAACTTGCAAAAACCATTTCACTTGGTTATTATTCACCTAAGTTTTTTTTTCTTTTTTTGAACTATTTGGATTATGTTTATAATGATGTTTCCACATGCTCTACAACTATCATCTTTATGAATAAAGATGAAAAGTCTATCGAATGAGATTAGCCACCATTGATTACACTTAAATGATTATGTCAACTGGTGTTCACCGACCATGATAGGAGAGGAGGAAGATCAACATCTTGGACAAAGAAGATAATCGCTAAGAATCCCTCGGCAACACGCGGGTTTAAATTCTAGTTACCTATAATAATCTTTAAGTTTTTTTTTTAGAGAAAGTTGCATAAATGGTTCTTGTGGTTTAACTAGATTGCAAAGTTAGGTATTCAAATTTAATCCAAACTTTTATGTAATCATTGCAAGTTAGATATTCAAATTTGAAAAATCATAAAGTTAGTTCAATCTTTTATGTGACGTTGCATTTTTAGTCTCTATAGTTAAATTTAAAGCTTCTCAAAACTTTATAAAATACATAAAAACAAAATGAAATTTAATGTCAGAGACCAACTTGCAATGAATAAACTAAATTTTAGACTAACTTTGCAATTTTTAAAGTTCAAGGACCAAAAATACAATCTTGCTAAACCACAGGGGCCATCTATGCAATTTTCTCTCTCTTTTTATCAAGTTTAAGTTGATCTTCTTAACCTTAATACACTTAATATTTATCAAAACATTTACACAGAATGCTTAAAGATTTGCATTTGTTCTTATGTTTATTTTTAGTTTCTTTCGTTGTTTTTTATTTTGTTCTGCGAGCATATGTTCTTCTTAGGGCCATCTCTGGTAGTTTCTTGTATATCAGTAGATAAACCTTATAAACTTCAAGCCAATATCACCGGCATTGTCCACCAGAAATTCACATCATTTTTGTTAACTCCAACCTAAACATGCTAAATTATGGACCTCTCCTCTCATCGACAAGTTAAACACCCAAACTCATTGATGTAATTTAGACCATTCAACTAGTGTGTTATAGACTTCTTTTAGTACTCATCGTTCTTGAAATTTATGAACAAAAGAAAATTTCATTTTAGTTAGACATACAATTTTAGATTTTAGATCTTGTATCTACCTTAATACTCCCCCCTTTTGGAAATCTGGAAGCAGATATACAAAAAGCCAGGGAAGATGTGTTATATGATGATAAAAGCAAAACATGAACCTGAAAAATGCATCAAGTTCACTACAATCTGGACTAAAAAAACAAACTGTTTTTATGATATACAACTCCATTCAACACAACTTGATCATCAAACACATTACTTTGCAGGTTTTTTAGAGTTGTTCTTTCGCCGTACTTTCACGAAAGCTTGTCCCAAGTCCTGATTAGCATATAAATTGGTTACAGCTAAAGGTTCAAAAAGAGATTAACATATCAAAAAGTTAATTATTTCACACTTGTATTTACCTGACTTTGACTTTGTTCATTACTTGGCACTTTTGAAGTCCATAGCTGCTCCAAGTTGTAATAAGCTCTTGCTTTCTCATCAAGAGCATGGACTACTAATGAACCTGAAAAGACCAACCATAACCTATTATAGTTTAATTTCTTTATACAAAAACAAACCAAAGATTATTTCCATAAAAGAAATTTAAAGAATACCTGAATCGATGACGATCCAGTTTCCTCCTTCTTCCCCTTCTACACTTGGTAGCAACATTCTCTTAGCTCCTGTTTGTTTTTGCTTGACCTAATTCAAAATAACTACTTGTAAATACTCAGACTTGTAAACATTGAATTTACTGCATATCAACATAACAAATTTTTCATGTTTTTGTCGGTGTATGTAATGACAAAGATGCAACTATTTTCCTTAAGGTCACCTATTTATTTGAACTACAATATAACTCAACTAACCAATACGTATCTGGTTTCACTTATACCAAATCTCTCCAAGATCATGCAAAATGACAAAGGTTCCCTTGCATTTTCTGAAATGAAAACAATTTTAACCCATAACATTTTGACACCTTATCAAAAGTATTTGTCTTTTAAAATATGTTGAGGGGTTTTTCGGCATCCATTTTTTTTGCCTTCATAGATGAATGTATGAAACCACATAAATCCTTGGGCGGGCAGGTGGCATTATTGCAGAAAGTCGAATACTTGAGTGGTCTCCACAGCCACATACATTATCTTTTTCTTTTTTCTACCATTTGATGCAACTGGCCTCTTATAATCATACCATAAAAAACTGACGTCACGCCGGTTTTTGACCTACTATAACCAGGGAAAAAGTGACACGGCAACACTTTTTCTAGATAAATGGCATCAAATGGACACAAAAAAAAGTCGCATCAAGGGTAAGACAAATTTCAAGCAGGATGCATAGTTTGGCTCGGTAATATGGATAAATAAGGTTAACATAAAAGTAGCTTTGTATCAAGATTCAAGAGCAAGACAAATTTCTAGCAGCCACATTAAGTGATACAGGTTATTTGTAGTTATATTGAATATGATCAAATGACCAAAGTCGAATCATTTCATAGTGATTGAGGTTCTAAGTTTAGTTCCCTTTCTTCCTCCAACAAAAGATTTCATTCATATGGATCTTTGGAGCACAAAATTGGAGTCATTTTTTAAACATGATCATTCAGAAACTATAATGCAAGATAGATAGATAGATAGATAGATAATGTGCATCTTTCACGAGTGATGTTCACAAGAACACCTAAAAAGGTTCAGGTTCTGAAATCAAATGAACATCACGTAGTAAACACATTACTTTTGGGAAACCTAATTCTGCAAATTGATCTAAGATTGATCAAAGTAAAGTAAAGTAAAGTAAAAGTAGTTGGTGAATAATAATGGGTAAATGAAAGTTGAGAGAAAAAGAAAACATGCCTTGTAAATTAGGGCTTGAGCGATATTGCGCACATGCCATTGAGAGCGACCAGTGGCAACAACAAGGAAATTGGTGAAGTGGGATTGCTTATTAACAGGTATGACAGTGACATCATCTGCTCGAACGTCTCTGAGGATCTTCTCAACCTCCTCTAAGTTGAGTAATTCGTTGGTGTTAACTAGAGACGAACAAAACGACCGATTAACGCTTGATCTCCATTGATGAAAAGCTTCCGATGAGAGGGAAAGAGCTCTACGCCTCACGGACGACCACATCACATCAGATCTGATCAGAACTCACAGCCGCCGATTGTTGAGGGGAGACGTACGGTGATTATGGGGTTGAGAGACTTGCCGTGAATTTTGGGCCTATGGGCTGGGCTTACAAACCACCTAAAATAAACTCAACCGCTTACGAACCCCAAAAAAACTGGTTTTGATCACCCCCAACTAGATAGCATGGTTGTAATTAAGAGGGAGAACCACTAATCATCACGGTTAACTACATAATTATTTTTAACTTAATAAGTGTTAGCATGATGCACTATTGTATATATCGTTTGAGTGTGGTACATAAAATGAATGAATATTTAATTGTATAAACGTTATAAAGTAACACATGCTTGTGTCTATATTGTACTTATGAATGTTTACGTAAAATTAGTTTAGTTTTGTAATAGACGCGGCCCACCATCTATATCGTTAACATGTATGTAATCTTTCAAAACCCTTTAGTCATATAGCATAATAATCTTATTAAGGGCTTAAGTCGTGTAGATTTTGAATGAATAAATTTGGTACATTATAAAGTGTTTTGTTTTTTTAATTTAAAGAATTACAAAGAGAGTTAAGTAAGCGTTCGCCATCTTTGGCAGTTGTAAGGCTTAATGGAATGTCAACTTTTTCAAGATAATTCATTATTGAATTTATTGACCAAAATTATCTATTCAACAATAAAAACATTATTAGGTAGTTTACAGTTATTTTATTTGAACATAATAATAAAAGAATCATCAACCACTATATCACTATATTAAAATTTTATAATATTAAAAGGGTCGTTACAAGGAATGTACACCTAAAAATAATGTTTTTTTTTTCTTATTCAAATTAAAATTATCTAACCACGTATTTAGATGAATATGAGTGTTCTTATAGCATTTAGATAAAAATTCTAAGAAGATATGAAATATGATTAATGTTAAAGCAAAAGTGAGAATTCATATATGAAAAAAACATGGGATAAATGAGTCGTATTGACAGATCAAACTCGATATGAACCCGAATACGTCATGTGTTATCACGTGTTAACATGAACACGACATGTTTTAAGCGGAAATATATATTTATTTATATCATTAATACTTCACATATATAAATTTATTTTTATTTATAATAAAAATACAAATGCCTATGTATTAAATACATTAAAGTTATTATACTTAACGCTCATTATTAATTATCTTCTAACTGTTGACAAATGGATTAAATTTGATTATTAAAAAACAAAAATGTTTAAATTTTAATAACAGATAGGTTATATGACAATTATAAATCCCACGAGCCGTCAAGCTGTCCAAACACAAACCCTTACACAAACATGCATGCATACGGTTCTCACCTAGGAGCTTACTTGAAATCGTTTAGACTAACCTCTTGCTCAAGATTTCATGTTAAGTTGGACCAGCAAGAAGTTTACACTTATAATAAGACGTGTTTGATACAAAATTATTTTTGAATAAAAAATCATCAAAGCTATATAAGTAGTTATTCGTATGAATTACCAGATTAATACGTTAGGGAAAAAAAAGTCAATTATATGGTTACATTAGCGTTATACATATCATAATAAACTAATATGTATGTATAAACGTATAAATATTCTTTGTGTTATATAATCGTATGAGTTTGTAAGACGTATGAAAAAGATACGAGAGAAAATTGATGAACATAGACCCAAAAACTAAAGCAAAATACCTTTTTCTTTTATGATGAGAATCCATAAAGAAATTAAAGCCTGTTGTTGTTACAGTCGTTGGATCATCAACACCTGCTTTGCTATCTTCTTCTCCAATTCCTCTCACAATTTCGCATTTCCCGTCCGCAATCCGCATCACTTCACGTGATTACCACCACTTACATTACATTACAGACCACGCTTTCATTAGGGTTTTTGATTTAATTCCACCGACAACCTCTCTGATCCACCAATCCCAACCAGATCCCACTACTTCATCTGATTTCTAACTTGGGTTCTTTCAATTTTCCATTTTGGTCACTAATTAGTTTGCTTCACCAAGTGTCCCATGAAATAAATGTCTTCCGCTTTGGTACGGGTAAGTTAACGCTTGTTCACCAGCAATTCTGTGCTTGAAGAGGAGTTTTAAGTTATAATCGTCCGAATCTGCCTTCAATTTGGGGTTCGGTTTTGCTTTAAATGATATTGGGTATCTTAATTCGACGGTATTAGGGTTCATGAATTCAACTGTACGTATACAGCTAGTATGGAAAATTGAAGTGTTTTCAAGACAATTTGGGGTCATTCATGCTTAAAGATACTGCATTTGAAGCGGTAATTGGGGTTCTTAAACAGTATTAGGTTCAATTGCATTTATCGGAGTTTGTTTAACGTTAAGCGATGCAAACCTTTGGTCTGCAGGTGGGAATTGTGTAACACTTATTGCTTAATTATCACATTCTTGAATTTATCGGGGAGTTTCAAGGGTTTTCTTGATCACCCAGTGTTCGATCTGAACATGTTTTGACGGAATTTGAGTCATTTGGTACAGCAGTAGTGGTGGTGGTGGTTATCAGAATTCTGGAGGTAGCAAAATGCCACCCTCACCGGCGATGAGATGTTCTCCAGGGAGGGAACCAAGAGCCGATAATCACAGAAGAGGACGCAGTTTCGAGGGTCGAATGCCATTGAAACAAAGAGACGATGATCTTGCTTTATTCAACGAGGTTCAAAGCAGAGAAAGAGATAATTTCTTGCTTCAGGCCAATGATGATTTTGAAGACATTTTCAGTAAAGTTTTATGCCTTTTGTTCATTTTAAGGAATTTGGGCTTTGTTAGATTGATATAGAAATATTATCTTCAAATTCAGTTTTTTAGTATTTTGGTATAGTTAAACTGCTTCTTATTATCTCGGGGGTTGTTCGGGTTGGCTTATTTGCGTATTTTCAAAGGTGATAAGTTGGATGAAGAAAACCGCGTATGTTTATCTTCTTATTTTAGGGAGAAATAAGTTTTAAACTTCAGGCAGTAAACCGACTTTTCTTGGTGGATTCAAAATTATAAGTTTACTTGAGGGTGAAATAAGTTGTTTTCAATAACCTGATTATCTAGCATAAGCAATTGTGTTCAAATAAGCAAAAGATCCCGACATCCTTGGCTCATTTTGTTATTATTTATTTATGACCATTTAACCTTTCAAATTCTTCAACATTCAGAAGTTGCTGAACACTCCACAACTTATCATGTGATTATCACAATTTCAATCAACACATGCACAACAATACACTATTTTCTGCAACCCGTTTTGTTACAACTGATTATCTAGTTAATCCGTTACACGTAATCACTTTCAATACACAACATCAAGTAGATTTCATATAGATATACATCTTTGTAGATCTTTGGTGTTTTTTATAAAGGAAAGCGGTAATAAGTGATAGTTCATTGATTTTCTTTTTTTTATTTGCAGCAAATAAATTGCAGTATTCTTCTGATCACAAGCTTGGGATAAACATTCCTGCTAGAGGAGAAAGCAGTGATCTCCTCCATGCAGAAGAGGAGAAGAATGATTATGAATGGTTGGTAGTTATTTGCTCTTTATTCTATGTTAGGCCTAAACAATAAAAAAAACGAAGGCATTTTTTTCGTATTACAATTTTCTTGAGTTGGCATAAATGAAACCAGCTAAATAGTTGGGTATTTGGGTGGCCTCTAAAGTTGTTTTAGTATTTGGGTGACCCTATGTATAATGCATGCATCATCACAATAATGAGCCTGAACCGATGGAATTGATGTTACAATTTTTTAAATGTTTAATTTCATGATGGTTATTTTTCTTAGTTATTTTATGTCTAACTTTTTGTTCCCATGAAAGGTTATTAACTCCTCCGGATACACCTTTGTTTCCATCATTGGATGATGAAGTGCCACAAGTTAATCTCGCACAAAGGGGTAGACCTAGGACTCAACCGATTTCAATTTCAAGATCATCGACTGTAAGTCATCTTTATCGGTTATTCATGCTGATGTTTTATTTGAATCTATAAGGCAATAATCATATATGCATAAGAAACCATCTCTCTTAGGAAAATGCAAAAATATTTAAATAAATAATCGACACTTTATAGTTTGCTATAATAGGTGGTTTTGGACAAAAAAGACCCAAGTACAACACTTTTTTTTGGAGAGGTGGCATAATGGGTTGGGTGGCTAAGGTGTCATACTCAATAGTCAGTGCCTTTTAAAATGTTGAGTCGGGCTGACGCACACGTACTATTAGTTGTCCATTTATATATTTTTATAACTAATTAATGTCTTAATAACGGTTTCAAAAACCATATTATTACATAATAATCTAGCATTTTTAATAAAACGGTATAGGAGGTTGTACAGCGTACACCCCAAAAACAAACTATTAACACGTTTAACCTATCCTTCTTGTAGCTCCATTTTTTATTTGACCCATCTAAGATGAAACACAACACTGATCGACCCGTTCTAAGTCAATGGGTTGAGCAACTTTACCTTTTTGGTATATTCATTTCTTTAATTGTCCGCTATCTCTTGCTTGGTTTATCACCAATTTTTTATTTTATTTTATTTTTATTATTTATTTGGCAATGAAAATCACATACAATAATGTGTTAATCTATATTTTTAGATGGAGAAGAGCCATAGAAGCAGTAGAGGCAGTGCAAGTCCGAGTCGTGCGAGTCTGTCTCCTCGTTCTCATAATAGCCTGTTTGAATCTAGAGGTGTTCGTGCCATGTCTGCACCTAGTGCTAGTCCCCCTACCACTTTAAAACCTGCTACCTCATCACTTAGATCATCTCCACCATCACGAAAACCTGTAACACCCATTCCAAGGTCTTCCACACCAACCTCACGAAGAGTAAGTATGGGTTCTAATAACAGTACCATAGGCTCAAGGGGCGGCAGAGGAAATTCACCTTCACCAAAAGTCAAAGCGTGGCAATTAACCATTCCTGGTTTTTCTTCTGAGGTCCCGCCAAATCTTAGGACCTCATTGGCGGATCGACCCGCTTCATATGTACGTGGGTCTTCACCAGCTTCTAGACATAGCAGACAGTCAATGTCCCCAACGGCTTCTAGAAGCATTAGCTCGTCGCATAGCAAAGGTTCGGTTGGGTCATCTGCTGATGATGACATGGAATCATTTTCGTCTGTTGTTGTTAGTGGTGGCGCACAACGGTTAAATTCAAGAAGAGTTGGCTTGCAAAATAATAGTAAGAAGAAGCCAAATCAGCAATTTTCAAAAAAGCCTAGTGGCATGGTTTCTTCTAGTTCCGCTCCGAAGAGATCTTTCGACCTTGCGCTCAGACATATGGTATTTTACTTCTTATATTTATCCAAACATAGTTGTCAGCTTTCATTAATAGATTGATATAATTTTACCCTTTATTACACTTATCATTTTATTTTGCAAGTTTTACTAGTTAAATGGTATCTTAAATGTATTAATGGTAACATTGTCGTTACGTTAATCTAAATAAAAAACTTGTGATATCAATGGTGAATGATGGTTGCTTGCACAGTCTACCTACACTTGGGTGCCACAGAGACATTTTTTTGTCAACTCTTTTGGTAACCTTAAAAACTAACGTATCTTAAAACTCTCTATGTCAAAAATAAATAAATAAATAAATAAAAATAAAAATAAAAAAAATCATCCATCTCAGGAAAAGAGTCTATGTGGCACCAACTTTTTTTTTTTTTTTTTTTTTTTTTAACGGCAAATCTATCCCACTCTTAAATTACTCCATATTACACCATGCCTGGGTTTGAACCCAGGACCTCCCCTCTAAAAGGCAAAGCCTCTACCAAGTGGGCTAGCCCCACATTGGCATGTGGCACTAACTATGGCAAAAGATTTATGTGGTGACTGTGTATGTGCATTTACCATTAATTTCAAAGGTTTGTATAAATATAACAAGTGTAGTGATTTAAGTAGTTTAGTTGAGGGACATCTTCATGCAAAATCAGAAAGTATGTTTTGATTTTACAGTATTAATCCGAAATATTTTCATATTATTGTAAATTCCTTCTGTTCTTATTTCTTAAATATAAATTTTGTTTTTTTTTTCTGTAGGATCATAGAAAAGGTCCTCAAAATATGTTCAGACCATTACTTTCTAGTGTCCCAAGTTCAACTTTTCATGCTGGGATATCAAGTTCCCCTCACAATCCCATGATTTCAAGAAATTCTTCAGTTACAACTAGTAGTAATGCAAGTTCTGGGCTAGGGTTAGGTGGTGTACACGAGCCCGAAACAGGCCTGGAGGATGTAACTAGTGGGCCTGTAAAACTTCAAGATCGTGATGTCATTGATGAAGTGTTTGTGATTGAAAAAGAAGGTGATAGTTTGAATGAATTATGTGATCCAACAACATTGACTGCGGGTTTGACTATTGATGGTGTCAGGCATGTCAATAGTCAAACGAGCTGTTTAATATGTTCAAAATGCGGTTGTAGATTTTCTCCAATTGGATTAGAAAACGACATTGATCTTTGTGGAGAATGCAGAGAGTCATGTTCACCTTTGACCATGGTTGATGCAGTAACCAAATCAGCTACAACAGTTGACCATCAAGTGGCTGTAGTGGAAGTCAAACCCCAATCTAGTCAACATGATGATCTAGTCAAAGACGGTCAAAGTACACACGGGGAACCAACTTGGAACATTTTAGCACAAAATTCTCTTTCTCGATCACGGTCAGAAGAATGTGAGACGAAGCAACTCAAACTTGACATGATTGACTTTTCAAAGTCAAAGATTGACTCTTTAGAAGGTGCGGGAATTTCACTACTGCTAAAAAGGTCAAACAGTGTAAAGGGTGCGGTTGTACGGAACATGAATTTTTCAGCAAGTAGTATTTCGTACGATGATTTTTCATATGTTAGAGACAGTACGAATAATAGCATGAGAAGCATGTCGGTTTCCTCTTCTGTTGACTTTTCTGGAGTCAATCGACGACCTGATACCCGTTTACAACGGGAATCAAGTAGCACGAAGTCTGAAATTGAAACTTACAAATTTGACCTTAGTAATGCAAAGCATAACTGCAGTGGATCATCGTTGTCTGGCACTTCGAGCCATGCTTTCAATAATGAAGAAAATGACACATTTACTCCTGAAAACAACAATGGGAGTGACTTTCAAACCGGCGGGAATCAAACCCATCTTGATTCTGCAGAATCTTTGTTAAGAGATTCTTCAAAAGCTGAAGAAGCTGCTGAATCTAAGAAAATTGAAGGCTCTGGTTGTGATGATACTCGTGCTTCTGAGTCTTGTACTTTGGAAGATTGTACTAATGTTGACAAAGTTCAATTGGATGAAAGTCCTGGAGAACCTGATCAAGCGGGTGGGGTTTCTCCCGGTTTAATACGTGACGGGTCACTAAGTTCAACAAGCAGCATAGAAGAACTGCAAGAAACGTCTGATCGTGATACAAGCAACATTATTGGTACCTATTTTGTGAATGATAATAAGTTTTCCAAAAGTTGTAAGTTATCTCTATAGGATTGTTTTCCTAAATGTTGAGTTTCTTTTGTTGCAGGAGAATCAATGGTTGTGATCGAACACAAAGGCGAAACAAAAGGAAGAAGTTTGACTTTAGAAGAAGCAACAGACACAATACTCTTTTGCAGCTCAATAGTTCATAATCTGGCACATACTGCTGCAACAATAGCCATGGAAAAGGAAACAGAAACCGTTTTGGATCCCCTGGATGATGGCGGTTCATGGCCACTCATTCCTGCCACCCGTAAATCTGATATTGGGCCACCAGTGCTTCAAACTCAAACCACACACAAGCGCCCATCAAAGTCTCAACGGTCTAGACAGAAAAAAGAGGCCGAAACCGACCTGACAAAGACCTCAAACGGGGCGGAAGAAGCCCAAGGCCAAACGAGAACCCGTATAGTGGGGGTCCGGGACTCAAATAATGGAGAGAGTAAGAAACCTCCAATGCTAGAGTCTAAATGCAACTGCACAATAATGTGAGGTGATCTTGCTCTTGGCTGTAGAAGATGTACCTTACGGATGGATATTATTATTGCTATAATGGCTCGTACCACATGCATCGAAAGTTGTATATTGATTAGGGAAAGGGGACTAGTTTTTGGGTTCCAGGTAAGAAGTGTAAAGATTGGGTTCATATGGTAGGTTGACGGTTGAGCGTTGATGGATATTATATTAATATTTTTGGTTGGTTGAATGTATGTATGTAATGTATGTATGGGTTATTACTATTAGTGTTATCATCCTTACACGTATAAACAAGAAGCCCCTTGGTTGATTGCTGCCGCTATTTGTTCTCTGTGTTGTACATCAAGCCGGGATGTGGGTCGTTCATTGTTGTCGGGCTATTTTTTTTTGTAATTGTATTCAGATGAATGAATAAGTTAATAATGTTTTTCTGTTCGTTTTTATTTATTTTTCAATACATACACTAACATAGATGCTACTTCTTCTATAGAAGACTTTTGCATGCGAAGCGCACACATATGCATTCTAGGATGGGTATATTTGTATGTTAAATTAAAAGTACGTACGCACAATTATATTCATGCAATATGTTATGTGTCCGATGTTGACAATACAATATGTCATGTGTCTGATCTTGACAGCGAACCCACATCGGATAATGGTTTATCCACAGCCGCTTCTAGTATGAGCCACCTAACTTAAGTAGCTGTCACCCTAATCTATTAATTTACTTTTTTTACCATATAAGATTCAAAACTGCAAACAAACAGAAGGCTTTAATATTTAGTGGAAAGAGGCTTAGCATGAGTCATTCAAAAGCGAAATCATTGTGATATGTTTAAACGCAACGTAGTAACTAGTTTATATGCATTTAAGACAACTTACGTTCACCTTGTAATTAGTTTAGACACATTTGTATATCCACCATGTCCTTAAATAAGTCAATATTATAGACTTATTGTGGTATAAGGTGCATGTTTGACAAACTAACTTTTTAATTAACTTTTGAAAACATTAATTTTCATCTTGCTTCTGGATTGAATATAAACTATAGTAAAAGTATAATCTATGGAATTGGTGTTGCTTCTGTTGAAGTAGATTTTCTTGCTAACATTCTACGGTGTAAAATAAACTGGCACAACACCTTTCAATATGCTCGGAATTCCTATTGGATCTAACATGAACCGGGTTATTAGCTGGGCCCAGGTGGTGGAGAGGTTCAAGTCCAAACTTTCTTCATGGAAATCAACAACGCTATCAATTGGTGGCAGGGTAACTTTGATTAAGGCGGTTTTGGGCAGTCTTCCACTTTATTATTTATCATTATTTAAAGCACCGTTAAAGGTTCTTAATGCTGTTGAAAGTATTAGGCGGAAATTCTTATGGACCGGTACCTCAAATGGGTCGAAGATCAGTTGGGTCGCCTGGTCAAAAGTCACTTCTCCTAAAACAGCAGGGGGTCTTGGCGTTGGGAGCATCCGCGATATGAATTTATCCTTGCTTGCCAAATGGAGATGGGAATTTTTCAATCAATCACAGAGCTTGTGGGTCAAAACCATCAAGGCAATCCATTGTCTACCAAGAAGGCACGCTTCCATACCTGTCAAGGCAAGTATCTCAGGTGTATGGAAACATATTATAAACTTTGAAAAGGATTTGTTGAAAGAAAATATTAACATGGCAAACCTTATGAAAGCTAAGATTTGTAATGATGCATCTGTTTCTTTTTGGTTTGATAATTGGGTTGGTACTGGGCCCTTAAAAGGCCAATTCCCTGAATTTTATGCAATAGAAAAAGAGAAATTATGTAAAGTGGGGGAAAGAATGAAGATGGGTGAAAAAGGGATTACATGGGATTGGAAATGGTCGGGATTATTGGGCAGCCCCGAAGAGGTGAATCAGCTATATTCACTCTTGGATGTAGTTCGGGATTTCAACTTGGTCGATGAGGAAGACAAATGGATGTGGCTTGGGGATGACACTGGGGAGTTCTCGGTCAAATCTTTAAGATCACTACTCGAGCACAACCGGGTCCTTATGATTTCAGTCCATATTTTTGGACACCATGGGTCCCTTTGAAAATTAATGTTTTTGCATGGAGAGCAAGAAGTAATAAAATACAATCTAAAGAGGCTCTATCGGCAAGGGGGTACAACTCAACTCTATCGAATGTTCATTATGCTTTAGTGCATGTGAATCCACAGATCATGTGTTGCGTTTGCTGCTGCGGTTTGGGATCAAATCATTTCTTGGTGTTGTAAGTCGGTCATAGAAAGGGGTTCTATTAGAAGTATGTTACAAGCCCCTTTTGAAATGATGCTTAATTCCAATCTTAGAAAGGCTATATTTGTGGTGTTTCTAGCAACATTTTGGAGCATATGAAACATGAGAAATAATTTAATCTTTAACTGAAAGCCAATATCAGTGTCAAAAGTGGTAGACGAAATGAAGTACATGGCATTCTCATGGTTGAAACATAGAGCGAAGTTAGGTGACCTTGCGTGGCATTGTTGGTGTAATTTCTCATTCCTCAAATTTCCATTGTAATTGATGTATGAATGGCCTTAGCATCTTGCTAATAGTTATCTTGTTTTAATAAAATCGCCGTTCAAAAAAATTAATAAATCAATAAGTATGTTTGTGTAAAAAGTTAATAAGTTGATATTAAAGGGTTGAAAAGTAAATTTTAAAAAATTAAAAATGGTTACTTTTGAAAATTTACTTTAAGCAAACCCAAACACCCCAAGGGTGCTGCGAATAGAATAGAATAGAAAAAAATAGAATAATTGATGGTGAAGGGCGGGTATCTAAAAGAAATAATAAGAGCATATTCTATTCTATTACAGAAGCAAGCAAGCAAGCAAGCAAAAGAATAATAAATTAGTTGAAACAAAGGAGCGGAGAGCATCTAGGTTCAACATTCAAAAACATTTAGAGAGATGAGATCGATAGGTGAATTGGCGATTTCGTCAACTTCAAGGCTGTTTACGAATGAAAATTCAGCTCCAAATGAAAACTCTTCATCTTCTTCTTCTCAACCTGTGTACATCAACTATGTGCTCCTTTCTGCGCTGCTTGCCTTCGCTCTTGCGCAATCGATCAAAGTCTTCATCACCTGGTGTGTTGTCTTGTGTTTCCTTCCTTTCTTTGTACGTGATTGATTGATGGACACTCTTCTTATGCTGCTACGTTACACTCTCATCTCACCTTTACGTCATAACTTTCACTTTTAGGCCTTCTTTCTCATGATTGCTAGGGTTTTATCATTCCTGCTATATCGCCTACCTAGCGCTTTTCAATTTTATTTTCACTATTGCCCCTTTCAACGTTAACATCTGGATTAAGAGTGCCATTTCACTTGCCATACAATTGCACTTTTTTTCTATCTCAAATTCCTAATAACGAATCCCAGATCTTCAAATTGGATTATTGTTGACATAAATAATTGGAAAATAAGAACATTTAAAACCAAATATTGCAAAAAAGTGAACAACAACAACAACTATAATTTATTTCTTCAGTTTTCCACCAACACCTTAAGACAAATCTGCCTATTTGAAAATGACTCATGGTTAAGATTCTTACTATTATTTGGTACATATATATGCAGGTATCGGGAACACCGCTGGGATCCTAAGCGACTTATAGGATCAGGTGGCATGCCTTCCTCACATTCTGCAACAGTAACTGCTCTCGCTGTTGCTGTTGGTTTACAAGATGGCATTGCTGCTTCCTCCTTTGCAACTGCATTCATCTTAGCTTGTATTGTATGATCTTTTGTCTCTAATATATATATATATATATTTTTTTAATCATTTTCTCAAGTTCCTTTTAGAGATTAACTATTCATAGGCCACTCAAGTATTCATAAGTATTTGTCAAGCCCACCCAAGTATTCAAAATTTTAACTAAGGCTACCTAACTATTAAATCAATTTTTGATGCCACCTAATTTATCAACTTGCTTTTGTAAATGCTGATTCCAGGAAAAAAAAAAAAAAAAAAAAAACTTGCTAAAAGACTTTACATAGAAAAAATGTCCTCAGATTTAAAGCTTTTGTCGCATCTGCTGATCTATAGTCGTAAAAATGACACAAATACCCTTGATTTTACTCCAAAACATGTTTGAGTAGCTTCAGAAGTTTTTTTTTTTTTTTTTTTTTTTGTCATTTTGCAATTTCTTGAAGTGACCACATCTTTTAATTTACGGGCATTTTGTCATTATACAATATTTGGTATGTTTTCTCCAATGGAAACCGCATAAACAAACCAAATAGATACTTAGGTGGCCTCTAATTTTTTTGAGATATTTGGGCCGCCTTAATGAAATCTTTTGATTCTTTGGCCTTATCTTTATGTCATTTGCATTTTGTGCCTCTAAAGGTGAAATTTTATGACAGGTGATGTATGATGCGACTGGTGTAAGATTGCAAGCTGGGCGCCAAGCAGAGGTCGGACTCTCCTTTTTCAAGAATTTGTATAACATTTTAACGTATTTCTTTACACATCAACTTTACATAAAGTTATTAGTTGATAAATTGGTTACATAAACTCTGGTATGTCATCATTTAATGCTTAAAATTGGAATTTTCAGGTTCTGAATCAAATCGTGTATGAACTTCCCGCAAACCATCCCTTAGCTGAAAGCATGCCATTACATGAACTTCTTGGACACACCCCTCCACAGGTCCGTTTTCATAAATAAGTCGCTTTGGGTTGTGTTTTTGGTTAAGCTAGTCAAACGGTGAAAATAAAAGTTTAGCCAAAAAGAAATGGGTCAAATGGGTTGGAAGTCACTAAGGGGCTATTTGTTTCAGTCTCTTAATGGTTCAGATGTCTAAATGGTTCAGCACTTAATGGTTCGAAGTGTTTGTTTTGTAAGCAGATGTTTGAATGGTTAAGTACTTTTGCCTCTGAATGATTAAGCATTATACTGAGTCTGAATGGTTAAGAGCTCTTATTTGAATTGGTCAGACATTTGCCTCTGAATAGTTAAGCAATATACTAGCTTTTAATGATTCAGACCTTTTACTAGTTCCGCACTTAATGATTCAGACCTTTTAATGGTTCAACACTTACCCATTCAGAAGTTGCCAAACAGCCCCTAAGGATCCCTTTTGTTGCATAAAACCTCTTTAAATTGTTTTATTCAAAGATTTATACCATCATCAAATTGGGTACAAGTGAAATGGGTCAATCATGTTGAATTCTTTTCAAAATCTATTTTTAATGCACACAATCTTCTAAAAGGTAAGAGGTCAAATGGGTTGAAAGTCACCCAAATAGATTCATAGTGCATACAACCTGTTAAATGGTTTTATTCAAAAGATTTAAGACTATTATGAATTTAGCTAAAAAGAGAATGGGTCCAAACATTGCCCAAAGTCTTCTCATAGTGCATGCAACCTTCTAAATTGTCTCATCAAAGATTTAGATTACCATTATATTTAGCTTGATGTTTTTAACCAAAATTAGTTGTATATGTATAATGTTGAATTGGGTTTTAAGTTTCCCTTGTTATGTGATTTACAAAATGTTACCTTGGACAACTTTGCAAATAGCTATGTCCATAGGTGAAGGGTGTAGCTCATGTAACGGTGATTGTTTATTTACATATTTTTGCAGGTTATCGCTGGTGGGTTATTGGGAATGATGACATCAACAATCATTTACTTGGTTTCACATTCTGCTTAACCCTTAAAGTTTGCATCAAGAATGAAAATTTCAACTTTCAAAATGTATATCTTAATGTGTAGATGGCGTTGGTTGTTTGATTTTTAAGGTACCATGTAATTCCTCGTTATGTGCAAATGTAATGCATTTTATTTATTTGTTTGACATTATTACTATTGTAAATATGCTTTTCTTGGTCATTTAGGTAATGAACCAATAAAGTTTGAAGACTTAACACTTTATATTTCACCATAAAACTATTGAGACCTCGTTGCATTTGATGTAAAAATATATAGGGCTTTTTTTACCTTGAAGAAAACCCATTTTTTATTTAGGTTTTTTAACGTAAAATAACAAGATACTGTGTAAAAGACTACATGTTGGTTCTCATGGTTACTCCAAGTCGCTATAATTCAGTATGAACATATAAGAACCAGTATACAAACAAGATAAATCATGATTTATCTTGGAAGATGTAAATCAATGAATGAAATGAGGTTCATCTTCGATGGGTTTAATGGGTGAAATATTATAAGCCACTAAAACCATTGCATCTTCAATCATTACCGCAACTCACCAATCACCCATAGCATGAAATAGTTTTAAAGACACAGATCAAGTACAATAAAACAGCGCTATACTTTTGGCCACTTTTATAGTGTTGCATTATAAGTTAGTCAATAAGCTAGGTTGATAAGATAAAAATCATAATCATAAAATAGATATAATCCATCATATGATTAATTAAGTCGACCATAAGACAGAATCACAATTAGAGAATGATCACATTTAAACAAATCCATTTAACTAATAAACAAAGTCACAAAGAAAATTTTCTAATACTGTCTTGACAGCAAGGATCAAACCCATGTTCAAAACCAACTCACCAAGGACAAGCAAAATTCAGGGTTACCTGATGACAGTTGTACTTCAAATCAGTAATCATGGTATCTAGTTCTACAATTATACTTGTAACTGTTCAGGAGAGATTTACATGTCAGTATCAAGGCTAGAATCTACAGCCAATAAATTCAAAACTTAGTTAAATAAGAGTTGTTTATCCAATCATATTCTCTATCACAAACTGAATGTTTAGGTACTGTAAGCGTCAACTGGGCGGGCCACCAGTCACCACAGAATACAAATTTTCTATTTATTTGCTTTACGGGCAAGAAATCGGTCGCGGGCCGCTTGTATTCTACTGTTGGAGTCATCAGTGGGCCCCACATTGTTTACCTCTTTCTTGGGAATATTTGAGTTTTCTTCTTTGTTCTCCATGGGACGGTTGGATCCACCACTGCTTCAAAGATAGTAACAGAATCATTAAAAGTAGATATACATATAAATATTGGTGGCAAAATTGCCAGGTCCACAGATTGGGTGACGGGTTTGGATCGAGTTGAACAGGGTATCATTTAGTCTAGGTTGAAACAAGTCACATGTGGTTAATTGGCTCGCAAACATTTTCTGTTTTTGAAACAGGGCATTTAAGAAACATACAAAATACCTATTGACCAGACAAAATGCCAGATTTAATGATAAGGGTAATCAAGAATAAAATAGAAAAAAATATAACTATTCTATTTTTGAAATTGGACAACAATTTTGTGACGGAGGAAATATGCATATGTATAAGTGTACATTTTGCCCCAAAATTGTTGTCCAATTGCACAAAGATATAGTTATAAATAACTAATATGTGTGTGTCTCTTTAAACAAGCAAATATCAGGAATATACATACAAGTACCTGAGTTTGTTAACATTTAGCTTCTCAAGCTTCTGCAATATCGGGGTAACCCATTGCATCTCTACTTCACAAACATTATGCATAAAAGGGCGTGAAGTAGATATAAGTTCATGGTATACAACATAATTTGGAAGCATTCCTTCATCATCGGTTCTCAATACAGAAGACGGATGCACCTAAAATGCAAGTAAATAGAAACAAATGAAAAAAGTTACAACCCAGTTTTTTCTCTTTTTGGTTGGTTATATAGTCACCAAATTTCTTTTTCTCAAAAAATGTGCCAATTCAACAGTTAAAATTTTTATGCGGTGAAAGGGGTAGTTTGTTTGACCATAAAAATTATGTTGACAGTTTTAAAAATCTAGAGTATTTGTGATAGGGCAAGCTGCACGAAATAGAAACAAGCTTACTGGTTTTACCCCATTTTAAATTATGTGTAACATTGAAACTAACTTGCAATTTATCACTAAATTTAAACTAATTTCATTAGTTAATTGCTGATGTGGCACTGCTTGATGCCATGTGAGCTGTGACATCATACGAAACATATGCAAAAATGCTTGTGAGAAAAAGTTACACAACGATTTAAATTTAGAAAGCAATTCGGAAGAATGATCTTTTAAGCTCTAAATAAAAATAATTATTAAATGTCACTTCAAATTCCAAATGACATACACATATATACTAAGATGACAAATAAGATGATATGTTAGAAATTTCAGTGGAATTAGCAAAATGAATGACCTGCTACCGGTTTAGGTCATGTTATTACAATTGGCAATAAAATGTAAATTGGTTGCTAAATTGGTAAAGATGTGTAAGCGCCTGTTTGTTTTGAGCCAAAATTTAAAGTCGGTTGCTCAAATCACAGCCACCTCAGCCCAAATGCGAAATTTGCTTATGCAGAAAAAGTTTTTAATAAAAAAGCATTTACAAGTTTAAAAAAGAAAAGCTACCTTTTTCTAAAAGTTATATTTTAAAATATATAATAAATGTCCTATAAGATACTGCCTGGCATATACACCAAAACAATAGTAAGATCTCACGGGGTGAGCTGGTTTGTTGCTACAATTGGTAATAAAATATACTCTGATTGCTAGAATAAGTATTAATGTAAGTTGGTTTCTGTTGGGCGCCTAAACTGAAGTTGATTGCTGAAATCAGGAAAAACTGTAAAATTCATTTTCACTTGTGCAGTTTGCCCGTTTGTAACTACACTATTATTTTTTTACCTGAACAAGCTGAGACTTGAAGCCAAGAGTTCTATAACCATTATGTCGAATCATCCTTTCAGCCAGCTGGCTTGCATAGCCAACACATAGACACTTCCTTAAATTCTTATAATCATGTTGTCTATCACTCCGTCTTTCCTTTCTCTTTACATCCAAGCTCCCTGATATGAAAACAAGGCTTATCATATAGATCCTTCTATATTTAAAATTTTCTTATATACATTTCTAAATTTTCAATCACAGTTATCTTTTCAAAACATCAAGAAATATTATATTCCCTTCATAAAAGTGAGTAAATACATAAACGTTATCACTGTGAATCATCTCACTACATGTCGTCTGCTTCGTTTATTCACTGAAGCAGAATGTATAAGCAATTGATTTTATTTTATTTACTATGAAATGAAGAAATATGATGAGTTAAACTTTTTCATAAGGGTAAATATGATTAATGATATTATGAAACTTAGAAGGACATACATGATTAGTTAAACTTTTTCAAGAACAATAGTCATATATTCTCCCTGCATCTCAATTTATAGTCCAACAAAAAACAACATTTTAAGATATGTACAACTTATACAAGTTTCAGTTAACAGAATTTCATTTTACCCTTGCATTTACACCACCACTGATTTGCATGACTGGCTAGAAAAACTATTAAATTAATAAAAGTATTCATTGAGATACGACAATTAGTTTGGGATTACAAAAAACAATAATGTGAACAATAAATATAGGGACGGAGAGTAGCATGACGTTGCTATATAAAAATGATTAACGATTTTCCTTTGAGAAGTCCCCAAGAAAATGAGATTTCACTTTTTTATATAAGTTTCAATCACAAAGTACCCCTTTGCCAATAGACTTTGGACCATTAAGTTGAGATTTTATAGATATTTGACTAATAATCAAACACTCACTTTAATTTGACATCTTATAATTTGAAAAATTGAATACATATTTTGAGTGTATGTATTTTCGGTAACCCTGAAGTTGGTTCATGGCTAACCTTTTGCAATCTTCTGCATTATTTGAGACAGCTGTTTGCGGACATCTTTGGCAAATAGCATCCCCCGTACCTAAATATAATAATTTCAACAAAGCAAATTGTAAGTCCAAACTTTTGAGCAAGAATATCATATGGCACAACACATTAGATCCCTTCATTGGTTCTTGAGTGTGTATTAACCTCGTATGAAAATAGTAAAATACATGTATTTATAGTAGAAAGCACTCTAGTCAAAAGCACTCTAGGTGTTCGCCTAAGTGCTCAGGTATACACAAGGCATGATGGAAGCGCAGGCTTCAGTCCAAGCACAAGTGAGGTGGTTGCTTGAATCAGACGCGGATAGAGAGGACAAGGTAAAAAAGGGCAAAAATCACAAGACTCAAAACACATGATAATCACTTGGTTTATCCCAGGCATCTGAAAAACACTGGTGAATATAAGGCTGCACTGAAATTTGACAAGCAGCTATCTGGAAAAGTAAGAACATACAGAACAAATGATATTCGAGATTTGGCAAGTTGTAGTGGATCCTATGTCCATAAATGGGCATAAAGAACTGTTAGCGAGTCCAACGGGTTACACTGGTATTCACATTAAATATAAGGTCTTTTTCCAAGTCATATGATTAGTGGCACCGGAAGAAAAGAAGGATTGCAAGTCCCCCGCATCTTTGTAGCAAGATAGTTCTAGGCAACATACAAGACTTGATATTCCATTGCATTCCAAAGAGCCATTCTGACTATCAGTGAGTCTCCATCCCGAGTTTTAGGGTCTAGAGACTTCTGTGATGATTTATGGTGAGAACTCAACAGGAAATTAGCAAGATCAGTAAACATGAATGCAATTTGGTAAAAAGAAGCAAAAAGACAGCAAGAAGGTTTCAAGTAAGGGTTTTGGGATACATGAACAGCAGTAGCAGTGGTCGATCTGGATGTGAACAGAAAACGCAAGTGGACAGGAGAGAAAGAAAAGAAACATAGGCTGATGGAGTTGACGGTTGACTGGTGAGTAAATTTTAACAGGAAAGAGTAAAAGGCTGGAGTTTATGGTATACTAGAAGGATCATCGGTGGCTGGATGGTTCCGCCACAACAACATGAAAGAGGGTCACTATGCTGACACGAACATGGCATAAAGACATGAACAAGAACAATTTCACTCCGAGCGGAGGGAACTAGAGTTCCGCCTCAGCAGGGTGGTGAAAACTGGAAGCAGTTAACTTTGCTCTTGCGGTAGCAACAGTTTGTTTTGCATAGAACTTAGCAATGGAAGGATTTCCCAAACAAAGCTTCAGAGAACTCATAAACAAGAACATTTGTTCCTATGCTGGTCAGCGGTGCTCAGAATAGAGGAATGGAAACAAGTGATGGTTCTGGTGGTGGAGGGCGTCAGCTAGGGCTCCAACAGAGTTGGCACCAGCAGGACCTAGAATTCAGTAAAAGCTCAGCCAAGGCTCCAGTGCGGCTCAGATGCCGTGAGATTATAAAATCAGATCTCAAATATATTCTTTGATGATACATTTTAAGGATAGTATTCCGCCTTACATACAAACACCCCTGTGCTACAAACGTATTTCAATCTAACAGATAGTAATACCCTTATATAAGTATCTATAGTCAGCAGAGAGGAAATCAAGATCAATCAGGAATCCAAAATTTTGAGTATCCCACTTACCCTTCTAACTCAAATTTCTATTTAAATAGTTTATACAATACTAAGTTTCTAACAAAAACCATACAACACATTGGTGCCATTACCCGGCTTTTGATCATTTTAACCTAGAAATAAGAATCAAAATTGCATAGTCATACAGGCAAAATTGTGTGGGACCATTCTACTTAGCAAAATAATTATACTTGGTTCAAAAAGAAAAAACTACCTGTAAGTTGTTATCTTTGCACCAATCAATACTATAGTCAGTTTGGTCCCAAATCTCAAAAATCTGAAGTAACTGAATGTGATCACCCCATCCCGAACCATCTGGAAGGTCTGAAGGAGGATGCTTCCTCTTCTTGTCTGTGCTTTTACTGCAAATGAAGAAACAATAGATTATCAATTTACAAAATGTTTTCTTGTTTGGAACAAAAGGCTAGTAAGAAATTGGAGATAACATGGCTAGGGACCTAGTGACCCACAAAAAAACACACATCTCAAAACAGAAAGCTAAACAAGTTGAACACCTAAATGATGCTATATATCTAAAAATGTAAGCAAGATGAGCTACCGGTGCTTCGGTTGTTAAATGCTTGAATGAGCTCGAGCTATAGCCACATGCCGAGCTTGGGGCTCGTTTAATAAATGGGCTCAGGCTTCAGTATGAGCTCGAGCTTCAAACATTGAGCTTGAATACACTCGCGCACCTAAACAAACTTGATTATATATTACATTTAGTACATAAAGATTACCAATAAACACACACATACATATATATTATCATTGTTGGGTAAAGGGTTGGACTTAGAGCATATCTAAGTGTCGCAAGAGAGTCAAGAGTTTACTCCGTGACATTGAGTTCTCTTAATTAAACGAATCGAATTGGCTCGGCTACTTGGCACCCCTATATGTATCTCAACATGTAACATCAACAAAGATAAAAACATAATTACTAATTTGCAAACAAGTGTATGGGAGATTAGTTTCTATCTTTTTCATGTGAGATTTTACATTTAATGATGAATATGCTAAGCATCTTAATACATATTCTTCTAACGACAACCCTTATTCACGAATTGTTATTCATTTCACATGTGTTTCACATTACTAGCAAGTAAAGGATCCTTCATCCAATATATATCACCACACATCAATTCAATTCAATAGAGGTTATCATGTTCTTAAATTTTTAAATTCTATTAAAAGATTACTCATGATAGTGTGGAACTTCTACTTAATAAAATTTAACGTCCATAATTATACATCTAAGTAACATGTTTGGAAGCATACCTTCGTCCATGAAGCAATGTACCTTCAACTGATAGCATAGCAACTACACTCAACGCTTGGGTCAAACAATCATACTCATTTGCCTCTATTAAGGTCCTTGCTAGTGAAGGTTCCAAGGGAAGCTCTATCACAAGAACATTAAGCGAGTCAACAGCGAAGAAAATTATTGTGTGATAGGTCTAAATAATTCACTCGTTCAACCTTTAGCTTTCAGTTGTGGTTGTTTTCTAGAGTATTAAGATGGTCGGTTGAATAACAAATGAAAATCGGTATTGGTCAAAACTAAACTAACATTAACATGGGTCAGGCTGGCCAAAATCCTTTTTGTCCAAAATTCTATTTTGTGTCTATAATTATTGTGACAAATATGAAAAAAGAAGTTATATCATTTCAAAAGCTATACATTTTTAATGAAATAGTTTAAGAGGTTTTATGTGACACAATACAATCAAGACAAATATCAACATGTTACAT
The DNA here is from genome assembly GCA_025506415.1 of Flaveria robusta. NCBI lineage: Eukaryota > Viridiplantae > Streptophyta > Magnoliopsida > Asterales > Asteraceae > Flaveria > Flaveria robusta. The sequence goes on along the minus strand of CM046471.1, from coordinate 724,593 downwards.
AAATAAACCATTCCTTTTTAATAAACCATTTCTTTTTAACCTACTCTTTTTTTGTTTTTCACTTGAATCAACTCATTCTTAAGTAAATAATTCAAAACTGGCACCCCAAAAATGTTTTTCTTTCCTATGTTGTTCAAGATTTGGAATAATGTATGCGAACACCAGCTAAGTATTTAACTTTTTCCATTAAGGCCGCCCATACATTAAATAAACTCCATAGGTCGTCCCAAGTTTAATTCTGATTCATTTATAGCAACAAAGGCCAAAAACATATCAGGTAATAATGCCATTATAAATTTTTGATAAATCAAAGATACAGTTGATGAGGTGTCATGTTCAATGTGGTGCGGCAAAAATTTTAAGGATATTTTCATCATCCGGCAAATTTTTTAGGTAGTGGTACAAATTAAACCAAATGCATAACCAGATGGCCTATATATTCATTAAAGTAATCAGTATATAGTATATACATGATCTTAAATGGAACCTATGGTGTCCACCACATACTTTAGCCCTTAAATTTAGCATGATAATACAATGAGCCTTCGGTTAGCAGAAAAATTCAATACCTGCCATAGTTTTTCCTATACTTGTGATGGTGCCATTTTCATCTATAGCATCAATCAAAAACAATTGTTTAAGAGCATCTTGTAAAGACTCAACTGCAGCAAAAGTCATGAAGGGTCATCATATTAGCCAGTAGAAGAGCTATACATATTAAGTATGTAAGTGAGCTGAGCCTACTAAAAGCTCGAGCGTGTATGACCAATCACAAGCGAAACTCGAGCTTTACATGTAAAGATGAAAACAAGCCCGAGCTCTTCGATTGTAAACAAGCCATTCTCAAGCTTTATGAAGCTCAGCCCTGCTCATTTATGTCACTAAATCCATTAGAGAGTAACACAAAGAACAAAACTTACGCGACGGTGGATCGAGAAAATCAAATTTAAGAATATCAATATCAGGAAGGTCTAGTGATTTTAAATAAAGAACACTTCCAGCTAGAGAGGACCGTTGTATTTCAGGCACAGTAGCATCCAGCAAATTGTCATGGTAAACAGCCAAAGGGTATAAACGATAGCACTTCCCAGGTCTCGTTCTCCCAGCTCGCCCTGCTCGTTGGTTGGCTTGCACCCTACAATTAAAAAATAAAATAATATTTTAATTTCTATTTCAAAGAAATCATGTGTAGTAAACAAATAACAAGATGAGGAATTTGCTCGTTGGTTGGCTTGCACCCTACAATTAAAAAATAAAATAATATTTTAATTTCTATTTCAAAGAAATCATGTGTAGTAAACAAATAACAAGATGAGGAATTTGTAGAAAGAACCTAACGAACTTCTGCTAAAGTTGTACATAAGTCTAGAATTTGTTTTTACATGATTGAAACCTTAACTTGTACAATATCAACGAACAGTGCTTGTTAATATTCTTTTTCTACATGACCAAGTTCCTAAATTTTATAAAAAAGGACCTTTGAGTTGAATTTTTGAAAGTTTAGGACATAAACATGTAGCTTATGTGTGATTCAGTGAAGGTCTATATAATTTTTCCTATATTTGCCAAAAAAAAAAGACGTCAAAAAAATGTTTAGAAAATTATATAAAAAATTTTAGTCATGATATGATCATATGAAGCAAAAAAAGAAACGTGCATGTACCTAAAAGATATAATGTTTTGTTGTGGTGAATAATAATCAAAACTTGAGAATAAATAGACATTTAAACCAATCCAATTTTTATCTAATTTGTATTCTATCTTAATCTCAGTTCATCTAGAATAATGATTCAATCATAAATAAGAAATACATAACTAATTTCTATCTAAAACTTATGTAGAAGTCAAATACTTAACCGGTGATTATCTACAACATCTAATAGATCATGAAATGTAAATTCCAACAGATACCATTAGTTATTACCTGCTAATCTGAACAACATCGAGAGAATACATTCCAGTTGATGGATTATATTGTCGTTGCTTCACGTAACCAGAGTCAATGACATACCTATGATTATAAAGCAACATTCCAAATCAAAACCTTGTTGCTAAATTGACCATAGTTACCTAATTCGCGGTTCGCTCCGGTACGGGTACGCGGTTCGGGTACGCAAGTCGCTAGTTTGGACGAATTCGGTACGAAGGGGGGTAGGTTCATTTCGGTACGGACCGGTACGGTGTACCATAAAATATGGTCCGATTACCTAGTTTAAAAGTCAAAACATTTTGTATATTTTATGTCTATTGCAAATATAAGTATGATACTTAAAATATCACTACTTCAAACAACAACTTTCGAACACAGAAGTTTCAGAATTAAAATTAAAAAAAGTTCTAAATTGTAATGGATGTCATGTAAATATTAAAGTTTGATTGGTGGGAATTTGGAATAGCAGAACAAAAATTGAGGATGTATTTGGATTAGCCGTATGAAACAAATAGTCGCTGATCCATTGTTATGGTCAACGATTAAACCCGATTCATGAACGCGTTTAATTTAATGCGAATGCCCACAAATCGCGTTTTGATTCTTAACTAAAACAGCGAATTTGGAGTACAAATTCGTGATTTATTACTCAATTGGAACGAAGAACCAAACAATTGGGATCGCGATTGTAGTAGCGATCGGTACGGTTGCGATTGCCGATTCGGTACATTGCGTACCAATTCGGAAATCGTGGGTCTGGCAGCGAATTCGGTAACTATGAAATTGACCACGGTAACATCTTACAAGTGTGAAATCACTTACACAACACCATCAACAGTCAAAGAGGTTTCAGCAATGTTTGTAGCCACAATAAAACGCCTACAATTTGGAGGTGGACGACTAAATACCCGCACCTACAGAAATCATACAAAACTTTGGCACTGTTAGTTAACGAGAATGGTTGTATACAAAACTTAGAAGAGGTTATAAATAACAGTAAAACTTAATTCGCAAGAAAAAAATGGAGCGAAATTGTACCAACGTATCAGAGTCAGAAAAGTAAAAAAAGGGAGATTAACAGCTTGCCTGCATTTCAGGTGGCAACGATCCATGAAGCGGGAGGACTAATGCATCCATACAAGATCCTGCCTCAAGGCTTTGAATTTTTTCCTCCAATTTGGATACCAATTTCTCTATATCATCCTAAAGAAAATCTCATCACTCTCTATATAAAAATAACAAAAGTACAAAAGTACAATGTGGAGAATACATATTATTACAACAAAAACATATATTGCACAATGTGGAGAATATTTTTTAATACAACAGAAACAGTTATTGTAAGACATGAAATATGAATTACCTGCCCGGTCATAAATATCAATATGTCCCCTTCAGGTTCATTAATGTGTATGTCTGCAACAAAGTTTACCAGCATAAGAGTCAAATAGCAATTAGCAAATTAGTATTTTAGAATAACATAAGAGATGATAACAAAAGAAGGAATAACATTAGAAAACTCATACAAATTAAGGGGATGTTCAGCATTGCTTATTTAAAACAGCTTGTGAGTATGCTTACAACTAATTACAATTAAAGGGTAATCCATTGGAATAAACAGTCTCAAACTGCTTATTGAAGAAACAACTTATTTGAATATTACCCTAAAATAAGCATAAAATCATTCACACTTTTCTTCATCCAGAGGCTTTAAAGTGCTTGTCTACTTTTAAAAGCACAATAAGTAGATAAATGTCTATATAAGCAATCTCAAACATCCCTAACATATTATCTAGTGAAAATGAAATGCAAGCGCGAGTACAACACAGATCAAACAACCACAGCTATTAACATGAATGAAAAAGAAGGATTTATGCTTACCAATAGCTTTTCTCAAAGAAGACTCGATATAACTTTTGGGTTGCTCTGAACTATATGATATTTCTACAGGGAACAATTTCCCAGGAACATTTAGAATTGGGCAATCAGAGAAAAACTTTGACACCTTTTCACCATCAAGAGTAGCTGAAGTGACCAACACTTTCAGATTGGAGGCCCGCAGTCTAATCAACCGCTTCATCAGCCCCATCAATATATCCCTAAAAAATATTACGCAGATTAATTCCACAGGTAAGTCCTTCGACTTTATTTTTGCAGTATGAAGTTGCTAAACTTACAAAATTCCTCAATATAAAATTTTGGGACTTGATCATGCAAAAAAAAAAAAAAAAAAAAAAAGACCTTAGTCTTTATAAGTTTGGGGATGCAATCATACAAAATAACGATCTTTTTTTCTATAAGTTTAGGAGGTTAATCATGCGAAAAGGGACATGTTTGTAATCTGAGGACTTCTCCTTTGACGACCTAAATGTTAAAGAATCTATGGTGTAAAAGTAAAGTCCATATGTTTTTTCTCATTTACCCTACATAGATAAATTAATATTATAAAACCTCCGCCAAGATAATGATCAATAATGAGCTAGTATGACAGCATTAACTCAGCTAACCAAGATAATAATCAACAATGAGCTAGTATGACAGCATTAACTCAGCTAACAAATAAGGCTCATGAATATCAGTGTATTATCTTTATATAATGCAGTCTAAATTACTGGAAATAGCCTGAGATCTTACGTGTTTAAACTCTTTTCATGAGCTTCATCCAATATTATCACTGAATATTGTTTTAGCTCAGGGTCAGAAAGACTTTCACGAAGAAGTACTCCATCAGTAAGGTACCTGGTGTTGCAATTTTACACATCACAATTAGATATCATTATACATTGCAAGAGCTTGGGCTGGCACGATAATAAACTGAAAGAGTTAGGTTACTTAATACAAGTTCTCTCTGAAGTCCTATCCTCAAATCTTATGGCATAACCAACTTCATCACCCAATTGGACATCAAGCTCCTGTGCAACCCTTCTGCGGATTCAAGTACAAAAGATTAATGCTAACAGTTAAATGAGTCGTATAGAAGGCTTCTCTACATTTAGATAGCAACATCGCTTGATTTCCGATGCAAAAGGTCTGAGTAATTACATTCAGGAACAAACAGTGTGGTTGGTGTTGGGACGGTATGGTTACCTAGAAACAGACACGGCGGCGACACGGCGGGGCTGAGTGACGGCGATAGCTCCGGCCTTGGTGTAGCCACTTCTGTGTAAGATTTGAGAGAGTTGAGTGCTTTTCCCTGAGCCGGTCTCTCCGATAACGACGACCACAGGGTTTTGATCCACCGTTTCCAATATCTTGTCTTCAAATTGTAGAATCGGGAGGTTGGCCATTGAATTTGAAATCAACGATTGACTCGATTTTGAAGATCAAAAACTAGGGTTTTCTGTTGATTTTCATTTCATTTCATTTCATTTCTAAAACCTCTCCGATTTCAAGCGGCGCGTAATACCTTTTTCATTTATGAGTTAATTGAGAGAAATTACACGTGTGGTTCAACGATTTTTTTAAACGTTATAATCTTAAAATGTTTTAGGAAACTAAAATTATGCATTTGATTGGCAAGATAAGAATGGTTTGATTTATGAACTTGTTAAAGTAGCTTGAATGTGATGTTGAGGGCAAGCGTGGGGAGGCGATGGTCGTTGTGATATGGGTGCAAACGAAGGTAGCGGCAATGATGGTGGTTTAATAATTCACGAAGCAATGGTTGCAACCTGATAGCAATGATAATGAGTCGCGGTGGTCGTGGGCGGATGCCCTATGGGCAAAATGGGTCATGGTAACAATGGTGGAGTCGATGAGAAAATGGTATTAGTGTTCGTTATTTGAAAATAGTTGACTATGTTTGGTTAAAAGAATCGAAAAAGACTGAACTAGAATTAACTTTATTTAGATTAAGGTGTTTATTTAATTAATCATGAAATTATATATTTTTATTCATTCCGTTTCTTACTCAAAGAATTTCAACTTCCATCCATGTCACCCATGAAATTTAAATATTTTATTATAATGTTTAAAAGTTACATATCTCTTAACTTTTCATGTATTCATCTTCACCTGCTTTGGTTTCGTTGTTGATGAGATTTTACTAGAGAAATTGAGGTCGAACTATAAATCGACCTTGTCTACATCTCTAGAAATTACAATGATGAAGAGTATTTAGAAATCGTTCGTATAAAATTTTAATCATATAGATTTTATTAATATAAACAATACAACAAAATATAAAACAATAGTTACAAAACTCGTTTACAGTTGAAAATAAACAAAAAAAAAAGAACAAAAATGAAAAAAACTAAGGATTATGTTAAACACGCGGTCCTTTGAACAAATTACAAGCCTCCTAATAGAACTCGTTTTGTTTCTCTAGGTACAACAGACAAAGCAGTTGCTATTGCCGAAATTGACCTAGAACTTGAATTAGATTGTATCAGAGAAAACCCGAGATGAATGATGTTTAAAGAACTTGTTTGCTACAGGTATTTAAGTTATTGTAGTGTCTTGTCCATTGAGGTATCGAACTAAAATAGCTCAGTCAACAATTAATACAAAATCATAACAGCTCATTAAAGTATTCAATGTAGATTATTTTGGTTTAATGACTTGACTAGAAACTGTAATCGGTTCAACTCTTGTAAAGTACGCCATCAAAACGTCACATTTTGCTCACATACCTACGCCGCGCGTGCGCAGGCATGTGCGAGTGCGAGTTCGCGAATCCATTTAGTGCGATCCTCTATAAAATAATATAATAAAGAGAGTACAGAATATAAATCATTTCCTATGTGGGATAACTACATTATTCACACATCATTAATTTCTCATACCAATCACATTGATATCGCATTAAATATATTGACTAAATACTAATAAACATATTAATATTATTAATATCAATATAAATTTCCAATATAGTACATCTATAATCTATGACAACGAAGGGTAAACAAAAACATTATTTCAGCGAATAGTGAACTAGAAATTGGTGATGACGAATAGTGAACCATAAACTAATTTTGTACTAGTCTTTATAAATTGAGGATGAAGTCCAAGACGACAATTAAACAAACAATGATGAAGGTCGAGGAGGAAAACTGATGAGAATTAACCGAATGATAATCTAGCTTATCTTCAACTCAACACAAAATATTGGTAACAAAGACTAAACCAAATTTGGATGGCCGAGGAGACTTTTGATTCATACGTAGGAAAGAATATGTAGCATGGTATGATAATTGTGAAGACTGACTAAAAATTGACTTCATGTTCAACTCCAAAATAATGACGCAAAGTAAATCAAAAGTGAATAGAACAAAATGAAGCATTTTATGGTACACAATGGAGAATCATAACGTAAAGATAAGTTAAGGAGTGAGCGATTTAAATGAACCGAGGGTCTAGGACATACATGGGCGGTTGTACCTCCGTTATTCCTTTACGACTGATCATTTTGCATTTAAAAGAGGGTCTAATTTGATAGATAGAGATAAACATGAACTAAGCAGTTTTTCTTCCCTTTTGTTTCGAACGCCCTTTCCTCTTCTCCCCTCAAGTTGTTGTCTATTCTATGGCTTGGACCACTCCAAATATTTTCATGAGTTTATAAATCAAAACATGTACAAAATATCACTATAATTTTTTTAATTATTTCAAAATTCAATTCACTTTAGTCTGTCTTTTATATGAACCTAATGTTCCATAAAAAAATTAGATCAATATTATTTATTCTTTAATAAAACATGTTATTCCTTGAGTTCTTGTTTACACTCAAATGAGTAAAAACATCCAAACAAAGGTGAGGAATTCACGTTCCAGTTGTGTCGGGCTCCAAGGACCTAAGCATCTTTTTTATGTCACTTAAAACTTGTTAAATATATGCATACTGATCGACCCTAATGTTGTTACAAAATCCTTAATATTATTCCTTTCTATTATAAAATTATTTACTACATATTAAATTTAGTGATCCAACAAACAATTATAAGACTTAGTTAATATTCCGTTATTTAAAAAATTTAATTAATATAAGATAAAATGCTAATATTCTTTTATATTATAAAACTATTTATATTTTGTCGTTGAACTTTGATTACATGTGTGGAAAAAGTCGATAAAATCTTAGGATTTTAGTGATTAGCACCTTGAAGTCTTTAACTTGCTTTTCTAGTATGAGATAGATCCTTTAGAAAAATTACATATTTAAATCCTTCAAACTTTTAATTCGCAGTTAATATACACAATGACAATATTTGCTTGATTGCGTTTGTATTGCCATTAAGGCAAATTAAGGGGTTAACCGTATCAATTGTGGATCAACAAGTGTGATTATGGATCAATTAAGTCGTAAAACCACTAAATTAAGTTTTGGTGACCCTGGAGTGTCAAGTTATAATGCTCGATCATTTAGGATAAAAGATGAAACCATAGGTTCCTCATTCCTGTTACGTTTAACTAACCGAATTTTATTAACTTGATGTGGACTAAGTACTAATAATAAAAAAAGGAGGTACACACGCATATTAGAGTGGAGGACTGGAGGGCATGAATGTACGTGACATAGATGAAGGAAGAGCTGAGGTGGCGCCTCGATCTAGTACCCCACAGAATACTGTTATCAAATTGATGTGACATTTTAAGATGTACAAGAAAGAGAAGTTCGGAAAGGGATTTAATTGGAGTTGCAACAAAAAGGGAAAGTGACGTTAGCTACATGATTAATTAAAAAGGTCGATTTAAAAAAAGAAAATATGCACTATGAATATAATTCTCATAACAGCTATATATTTAATTTAATTTAATATAAAATTAGATAGAAATTGAGTTTGTTATTGTGAAAATCACGATAAAAACATTTTCAAAAACAAACTCTAGTTACGTACGTAGGGCGGGTAGCTAAATAATCTAACTTAATACTCTGAAGGAGCAATCTAAAGTGCCGTTTTGTCTCTCTTCGGTATCTTACTTAACTTGTAAACGTAAAAACAAAATCATTCACGCCATCTTAATTAAACTTCAGTTTCCACTGCACAATACGTGTCCACGGCAAATGTCTCACTTTTCGTCTTCGGAAGTCCCTTCCTACCACCACCACCACCGCTTTCGCACAGTTCCAACAGCTCCTCCACCACCACATCTATCTCCTCCTCCCCTTTCTCCCTCAAACTTGCACTCATTTTCTTGGCTTTTTCCCTAGCAACTTCCCCTAACTTACTCACCACCACACGCTGCACCACCGCCGCCACCTTCTCACGCATGAGCCGCCCGTTCCCGTCTCGAACCACCTCCACCCCAACCCCCACCTCCACCACCAATCGCGCGTTGACTGGCTGGTCAAGCTGCATTGGCATTGCGATTACTGGAACACCAAATTTCATTGCTTCCATTATTGAACTCCACCCACAGTGACTCACAAATCCACCTATGTTTTTGTGTGCTAATATTTTTGTTTGTGGAGCCCACCCTTCTACCAGTAAGCCTCTATGTCTCACCCTTTCAACAAACCCTAATGGCAAATGTTCTGAAACGTCTTGTGTTTTTCTTTCACATTTTGGAAACCTCAAAACCCAAATGAAATTCACATTGCTCATTTCTAGCCCATACGCTATTTCTTCCAAATCAAAGCCAGAAAGAAAATACTCACTCCCAAAAGAAACAAAGACGGTGGATCCGGTGGTTTTTGTGTCAAGCCACTGCATCACGCTGTCTTGTTTCAAGTTTGTAGTATGGCACGGGTCCGCAACAAGCGGGCCCACCGGTACAATTTTTTTACCTGTCAGGATAGACAGGTAATCAACATACTTATCTTCAATTTCCTTAAAGGACTTAACGAGGACAATGCTTGATGAATGGCCCACACATCCGATGACACGATCTTTGTCCTTGCGGTTGTTGGCCGAGCTCTCGAGGATCTCATGCACGTGGCGGTACTCATATGTGTGGAAATATATAGTGGGAAATGGAAAGGCAACGCCTTTGGAGTAGTGAGAGTAGAGGTGAAACATGGTGGCAGCCATGGTAGCACTTGTGGTGATGAACACCACGGAAGGGATGCCAAGGGCAGCAGCGGAAACCGGAGCCCATGATTGAATCATGTCGTAAATGAGCAAATCGGGTCGTAGGGTTTTCAAGATTCTTGAAAACCTTGGGCTTGACATGTCGAAAGCTTGTTTGAGGGTGGGCATAAGATGGTGCGGGAGGCCATTGGTGGTGTGAAGGTGTGGTGGGAGATCCGGCAATGCGGGGAGGTGGAGTTCGATGAGGCGAATGGAAGGCGAATCGCAGTGGTTTCTTAAGGTTTTCTTGACGGAATGGAGGTTAGCGGGAGTGGAACAAAGGTAGATGTTGAAGAGGTTTGTGTTGGATAGTTTTTTGGCTAGTTCTAGGAAAGGAGAAATGTGACCATGGCCTAACCATGGGAACATCAAAACAGTTTGCTTTCGTCGGTGGTTGTTCATCGTCATCTTCTTCAAAATCCAATATATGTGGTTGTTTTTGAGGTAGTAATTGGCTTTACGTGGACAAGAAGATGGTTTGAGGGGTGTTGTTATATATAGCGGACCATATATATATGCTACTTCATACTTATTTATATTCAAGATTTCTTCCGATTATTGTCTGTTTTATTCGTTTTAATTTGTTTAATTTTATGATACTATTTCGTCATTTTTCTTTCAAGGGGTTTTTTTTATCGATGTAGTTTTCCATAATAACATTAAACTCCATTTTCATAATTGGTTTTTTGCCTAAGGTTACGTATTAAATGAGATTTTTATATGAGTTTTATTTGATTTTCAGTTATGATGCAAGTTAATTAGGAGATATATATGTAGTTATGAGTTTTAATTGAGTTTTATATGAATTTAGGACACATAACACTGCATTTCAAATTCAATTCGAGTTATGATGCAAGTTAATTAGGAGATATATATTGTGTGTTTGTGCATGTATATCATTCAGAAAATCTTTTGACCTACTAAACGCTTAACCATGAACACTGAGAAAAACAAAAATGATAATAATATGTGCATGAACGTTGCTTTCATTCGGATTAATAACAAAACCATTAAAATAACATTTGAAATCTGGGTTAATTGTTACAATTTAAAAACTAGTTTTCAAACTTTTTAATTCAAACTTTTCTATGATTAATACGTATTCAAAAATAAAATGGATTCGTTATTACGGTTTAGGATCATAACCGCCATAACCATTTGATTTACATTTTGGAAAATATCTGCCCTTCAAAAAAGATTTATGGAAAATATCAACGGTTTCTAACTATGATTAAGATTTGATTTTGGGTTTTAATGAGATATTTACCGTTACAAGTTTTCTACAAAATAATTACATCCACACACAATGCTTAAGATTGGCCGTTATGGTGGTTATTGTCCTAAACGATATGATAGTAATTAAAGTAATATTTTATTTTTTCACTTTGTATACTAATTTTGGTAATTTATTTTCTTACAGCGAATGTTAATTATGACATGTATGTAAATAAAAAGTTCAAGATTTTTCTCATGTAAGTTCAAATTTGGAGAAGATTTTTCAATAACTTTTGGGTTTTATTTTAATCTTATTTTTTAACTACCAATGAACTTAATGTAATATATGTTACAAAATGATAAATTATTTTGGATTCGGTTATTGATTACCCGAGAAAATTGCATAAATAGTCGTTGTGGTCTAACCAAATTGCATATTTGGTCCTCAAAGTTTAAAAATTACAAAAATAGTCCAAACTTTTACGTAATCATTGCATGTTTGGTCTCTGACATTAAATTCATTCATTTTTTATTAATTTTATAAAATTTAAATTAACTTTTAAATTTAATTTTAGTGACCAAAAGTGCAACGTTCGCATTAAAGTTTGGATTAACTATGCACTTTTGTAAAATTTTGGGACCAAATTTGCAATGACTACACAAAAGTTTAGATTAACTTTACAATTTTAAAAGTTTAGGGACCAATTATGCAATCTGATCAAACCACAGAAACTATTTATGCAATTTTATCTTGATTACCTCGAGAAACTTTATGGTTTTTTAAGGACAACCTTTTCTAACCCAAGCAATTTAATGACCAAATAGAAAAAAAAATTGTGTGTATTTTAGTCTAATATACATATGAATGTTCATGAGATAATCATTGCTTATGAGAAAGTTACAAAAATTATAAGTAAACTTATTCTGCTCAAGTTACAAAATTATAAGTAAACTTATTCTACTAAATATTGTTAACATGTAAAAATCTACACTTCTCACAATAAAAAAATAACTAAGGATGACACATATAATTAACATATTCATTTTTATCAAAAATTTTCTGCTTCTCTCTACTATTAATTAATATATTAATTACTATTAATTTTACTTAATTTCTTTTTAGATTAAAAATAATTTTTTGATACTTTAAGCAAGAAATCTTTTTAATAATGTTATTTTAAAGAAAAAATTTATTAATTTATTTTCTAAAACATCAAACTTTTGAAATACGAAATATTTTAAAATTGATGTTTTTAAAAAGTATAAATTTTACAAGTAAAAAATAATTAAAATTGGAAGTTATAGTAAAAAATAATTTTGAAAATGATATTTTTTAAACGATTTGTTTTGAAAAAATTATTTAATTTATATTTTGGAAAAACAAAAAAAAGTTTAAAAACAAAAGTATAAAAAGTTAATGCCTGTTTATTACTTATAATTCTTATTTATATGTAATTTTTATCGTATCTTATCTTAAAATAGCATTTTATGATTAATAAAATTTTATTTTATTTAATATTTTATTTTTCAACCCGTGTAGTACATAAGTTTACTAAAAACTAGTGCTATATGTATGGAGACATAATCAATATTAAGTATGACTAGTACACTCAATTACCTAGTACGAATACGAGTGAAATCATATGCTTGGTAAGGGATCGAATCTCTACCTATTTAGGTATTTACTTGCATAAATCATTGAAAATTTGATGGGTTATAATTTTACTTGGGCTTGGGTATGGATCATTTGGGAAAAAATGGCTAAATGATAAAGACGGCGATCTTAGCTTATTTTATAACATAAACTATAAGGAAAGCCAATAAAAAGGGTTCCTTATATAATATTTCAAGATAGAAGAGATATACTAACTTGAGTTCTCGTTTAAAGTCAGATTGTCAAGACAGTACTTTGCTTTCAAAAACCTCGCTTTATCTTTCACCCGAAGATACACGAAACCATCCTTTCGTAAAAATCTTTCAGCTTGAAACCCAATAGCACCCAATTGGATACATTTAAAGCACATCACCAACTTAGAACCAGTGGACGGAAGTCCTCATATACGGAAACATTAGGTGGAACCAGTGGACGTAGTATTCATAGTGAACCCGAACCATGAAAATTCTCATTTTCTTGCTTATTGCTTTCTTGTGTGTGTGATCATGTGTATTCCGCTTCATATATATCTAACAAATCACTTATGGACATATTACAAGTTTTTCATCTTAACTATAATTTTTACTTGTTATGTGGATTTATTAAAACCCTTAATTACTCGATGATTACAACAAAAAAAAATTGTTCACGCTAGCGATGCATGTAGAAAAACATAGAATCCACAATTATCGGCGTTAAGATGTATCTATCAAGTGGGCCTATTTGAGTTATTGATGTAAGAAACTTAGGTACATAATAAAATGGGTATTATGGGCCTATTAACGCAGTTTTATGTTATTTCTTCAAATATGTGTATTAGCGTATAGAGGTGTATAAAAAACTTGTTGACCGAACCAATATTGAAGTAGGATAGGAGGAGCATTAGTATTGAATCCCTGAGATTGGAATTCAATCTCGAGAAAGTCATGAAACTTGAATGAAAATTGAATAGATCCGTAAAACGAATATTTTTATGAAAATTGAATAGATCCGTAAAACGAATATTTTTCATCTAAAGTAGCTATTCCTCTTTTAGTAGTTGAAATACTTTCATTTGTCTAAATGTTTTTTGTAACTCCTTTGAACGAATTTAGAGTAGCTCGTGGATGACAAATTCAAGAATCAATAACAAGTTTCAGCATTCATCTCTTTATTTCCCAATAGAAAGAGTTATTCTATGAAATCGTCTTGGAACCAGTAAGAACAGCTAGTTAGTATTTTCATTGCACGAGTTACTTAGAAACCATTTATTTTCAACGGGTAATAAAATAATATTTTTTAACCGATTAAAAATCGGGTAATGACTAAATAAGATTTTTTTTTAAATAACCAATTTTTATAGTCTTTCAATCTGGTTAATTACCGAAATGAATTTTGAAGCAACCGGCTTTGACCATTTTAACCATTAATTGGATCATTTTAAATTTTAACCGGTTTGTTTGAGATAATCGATCTATGCACCTTTATATGTGCGGTTGGATGTATAAAAAATACATATAAACACAAAAAATACAACAATAACACTTAGTCTTTGTCCATATACAAATGATAGAATATTTTATACATGTATAAAACACTTATCTAGCACGTTGAATACAATTATATCATGATAACTTATTAACAAAAGGTTTAGATTAACACGAGTGGATATGGTTAAACAAGGAGTCAATCTCGTCAAGGCGATAAACTACGAAAAGATGCTTAGACAATAGAGGCGACTTGATCTTCTTTAAGATGACGATCAACATGATTACGTGAAAATTTCTTTGGTCCTTGAGATCCACATCCATCCTTTACATATGGTGCATTTTGAAAAGGGGGTCTGATATCACTCGTCCCTAGTTGTATGCATGTTGAACCCTTTTTGAAATCCCCATTGTGGATGTGGTCCAATCGACTACGAGAGCTTGTGGTTGGTCGGGTCAACGTTACTCTCTCGTGCGATGCCATGATTTTACTTTGTATCAATTTCTTTTCCTACAAGAATAAATCATAGATGTTAACTATTTAACTATTTATGTTTCCTTTTGACTCATTTTGTTTTGTTACACAAAAATACAAATGCATGTTTTGAAATGTAAATTGAACATAACCAAAGACAAGAAAACAAATGTATGGTATTATAATGTTTCATGTTGTAATGTTAGTTTTAAGAATATACGGTAAATTATACATATTTTTGTTAGCAAAAGTCGTACCCTCTGATGTCGTTGCTTCTCTTCTTCTTTTTTGCGTCTTGACATATTATACTCTTCCATCAATGCCAATAAAGGCACCTACACAACCAACCATTAATTCCTATAGAATAAAAGAAATGGTTTGTACTCGAAAGTAGCATACGCCTTCCAAACATGTAAGAGTTGCATGTTTTGATGGTGTATGTATTAATTTTGACTATGGAAAAATAATTTGACTTTCCAAACTTAAATACTTATGCATATTAAATGTTTTGTACCTCGTCGTAGAAAAACACTTTTTTCCTTTCTTCTTCCCAAGTCTTTGCCTTTGCAATCAATGACTCCACTAACGCGGGTATTTTGTTGACCATTACACGGGCGCGTTCAGCTCGCTTTAGATTCTTGTGAGCACCTCTACTAACCGAATACCTATTTTCATCCTAGACAACAAAACAAAATCTTATGTATGTAAGTTAATAAGTTATAACGTTAACAAAGACAATCCAATAACTAACCATGTTATACTCTTCTAGCCATCGTTCCTCATCACGTGCAAGCACCCATTTCTCGACCTTCTCCATTATTGTTTTCCTACTCAATGCTTCATCTTCGGCCCTCGCTATCTGTTCATCGATGCTGTTTAGAAGATCAGCGTAGTCCATCTCCCCTACCATGATGTTTGCATATTAATAATTAGTTTGTTTGACTTCAAACTTTGATTTTTATTTAAAGACAAATATAATAAAGTTGTGCTAAAAGTAGGGGTTTAAAAAATATTCAAATCCGAAACCGAATTTGATATATTTGAAAATCCAAATACAAAATATCCGGAATTTTGGGAAATTTCAGATATCCAAATTTCAAATACGGATTCGGATAGTGAAATCAACTATCCGAAATTTTTGAATATCCGAAATTCGGATATATGATTTTGACCATCCTCAACTAAAAGTACCCTTATATGAAAATAATTATATATTTCTTCAAGCCTAAAAATTTATTTTATATTTCTCATTCTTAAACTTGTATATTATAAATTTACCCATTTTGTTAAAATTAATTTATTAATTAACTGTTTACTCTTATTTTTACTAAGTGATTTTTATATATTTCCATTATTAAGACCATCAATTGCATATTTCTCCCAATTTAAGCATTCCATACAAATAAAAACAAAATAATTACATCAACAAATATAAAAGTTTAAATCTATATTTCAAAACAATAATCATCTATTAATCAAAGTTACATCTCTATATACAAAAACAATTGCCAATTAAAACAATTACAACACGAAAAAATCAATATGTAAAAATACGATTTCAAAAATAACGATAAAATGTCATTTAATAAATTAATTTTAATGAAATGAATAAATATAATATATATATATATATACACGCTTTAGAAAGATGAAAGATGTAATTAATTTTTTGAGTCGAAAAAATAAGTAATTAATTGTTGTTTTAAGAATTAGAAATATATAAAAATCCTTATATTGATTGAATACACCCCTATCCCTTCCCTTGTTAAATCAATTGTTTTATCTTTATATTTTTACTCATTTGACTGTTAGCATAGATCGAGGGGTGAAGGGTGAGAAGTGAGAAATCTAACCACGCTTTATTGAATTAACAATAGGATCCATGTGTGACAATGGAGGAACTTCCATATGCGACCTCCTGCAAATGTTTTCAAGCTCCATCTGCTTCTTCACTAGAAGTTGTTTCATCTTGCTAGCTTTTAGTTGATCTAATCTTTCAACTTCAGCCTCTGCCTGCAACATTTCACCAAAAACGTCATTTCAAAGTACGTACGTACTTCTGATGGCCGCATATATCTAATGTAATTTGAAGTTGAAATTAATTATTTGATTCAAACTAAACCTGGTGGATCATCGTGATGGCTAGGGTTCCTGGAGTGGAGATATCTGTCAAAGCGGCCGTTGAGCTAGAAATGTGGGAAAATAATCTGCGATCCATGTAAGGCGTGTCCAATAGTTCCCATAAGTTTTTCAAAGACTTCCCAAGATGGTGAAGCTGAGGGTCATGAATTGTTGGTATTTATTTATTTGGAGATTAAAATTAATTAGTGTGTTAATTTGACGTACGGAACGTAGGACCAATTAAAAGATTATATATATATATATACCTTTTGAATACGCGAATGTTTTTCTGCTTGTAGAGATTCTACTGTGGTATGGAGTTTAGCCAAAACACGGTCACTCATATTCTTGGAAAGGCCTGACAACTGGTTCAGGCTCGGGTGGACCTTTGTGATGATCATCGATGAATCCATTCCTAATGTAGCCGACAAGTTTTCGATCTTGCTTATGTAGTTTTTCACCCTTTCAAGCCTCTCACTCTATATTTCATGATCTCCAAGCAGAAAACCAAAATAATAAATAACAGCTAGCTTAAATAATATTATTAATTAATGTTTACTCATGATCACATTAATTAATTGATCTGTCCCAACAAATTAAGGGTACGTTAAGTTAGTTGCAAGGATGAATTTTGTCATCGCTGATACAAATGAAGTTGTGTCTGCTGTACCTTGTCAGCACGAAGTCTTTGAAGCTCCATTTGATATTCTTCAAGTCTCTTTATTGAAAGATCATTTTCATTTACAGTAACATCAGGCACCAATTCCTCATATTCAGATTGACCAGCTATTTCTGCAGATATTTTTTCAATCTCTGATTGTATGCTTTCAAACTCTTTCATTCTCTCCGCCTTCTTCATTCGCAACTTCTGCAGCGCTGGTGCAATCCCCCCCAGTTGCTCTTTTAGTGTTCCCGCCATTTTCTCCGGCTACGTACAATATATATATATATATGATCAACACGCCGGCCCCACATCAGTTTATACATCTAAAATCTTAATTGAACTTACCCTGGTAGGAAGAGAACGTTCATCTAGTGACAAAAGCAGATGAGTAAACTGAGCTTCAGAATCTGCCAACTCTTGATGCAGACGCGCCCGTGACATATTCGCATTGTCGACTTTCCTTCTATATACTTGAACACACTCGTGCTCCAGATCAACTAAAACTTTCTCTCGTTCGACTTGATCTTCCCGACATCATCCCAAATCATCTGTCACATTTCATAATTAATATAAACTAACTAGCTAGCTACAAAAATCTAATTTAAATAAATGAATGCATATATGCATGCCTGTAATTCTTGTAGCAAATAGCCACATGATGCCTCCAGCATTGCTGCGGTTGGAGTGGGCATTGGCGACTGATGAAGAGAACCCATTAATTAATTTTGAGATCTTTGTGGATGGCAATATTGGATCGAGTACGTTATTATAATAATTATAAAATATATATATATATATATGGTGGATCGAGGAGGTTTTCTAGCTAAGTGGGTTTTGCTTAAAAGACAAGGTTGCTACTACTATAGATCGAGTAAGAGTTGGTGAGTTTATGAAAGCTTTCTTTGGGTTGAAGAATGCTATCTTTTTCTTATTTTTTTTTTAAAGGATATTAATTATTACGTATATATTTAAGTTGAGATATATATTATGTTTGATGATGTTTTAGTAAGACCTATCGTATTCCTCTTAATATTTAAACATGCATGTAGAATTCCATATTCGATGGAGTAAATTAATGTTTATTTTTTGACGGTTCACTTATTCATTGTATATAACTTGAGTCTGACATATATATATATATATATATATATATATATATATATATATATATATATATATTAATGTTTAAAAATGTCTTATTTTGATTATAATGAAAATAAGTTTGACTATTTAAACGTTAGTGGTTTATTATATTGGCTTTTACTTTCCATTTTCTTAAAACATGATTTCAGGAGAAGTGGAGAAATGTTGGATTAACAAGTTTAAGTACATTTTTTTTAATCTTATTGATTTATTCTATAATATCATGTTTAGGTGACACTTGACTGCTAAAACGTGTTCAACTCTATAAAAAAATTACTAAAAAAACAAAGTATATATCTATTAGAATTCATATAATTTTTTTTTTATATTTTTGATGGACTTTAGGGGTTTAGTCTAATTAACTCAAAAGAACAAATAATTAAAATCACTTAAAGGAAATACAATATATATTATTATTAATTAAAAAGAGGTTGCATGTTGCAGGCTTGCAGGGACTTGGTTGCAAAGAAATGTACCTGTAAAGGATGGATGAGCATGTCACTCATCCCTTTTAAAAATAAAACGAGAATTTTCACTTTTTTAAGTTGAACTTAACAAATATATATGCCACACCTTTCATGCATCTTTTTATGTTGCTGTATTTTCCACGTATTTTTTTACGAAACGTCACAAGTTTAAGTCTCTCCCTTAAATTGAAAGTCACCAACACAATTTCAACTAATAAAAGCTCATATTACAACATCACCGTCCTACCGCACGAGTAAAATTCTAGTTATAGAAAAAAGAAACATATTTGATTTTTTAATTAAAAATAAATTATATTTTTTTGAATAGTTGTGTTATACATTGTACAAAGTGATTAGGATGTCACTTTCTCGACTTTGACCTTCCAACAGTCTTACCCATTACACGAATCGAATGAATTGAAAAGTTATAAGTATTTCTATCTTTATTATTTTAAACAATATTTTTTTAAAAGTTTCATTAGAATAGTAATAAAACGCTTTTGTGAAACTATTCATGTATAAATTTTCATTTTACAAACCTTACACACGTTTGAGAATCGAGAGAAAATATAAATTCTAACCAAAGTAAAAATGAATGAATCATAACGTTGATCAAGAATTCACGACATTTGTTGTTTTCTTCTATATCTATTATCATCGCCTAATTCTTATTCTAGCTTTTTTATCCTCTTCCCAAATACGGCCCAATTAAGCCCATTACATGCAGCCCACCTTGAAGAATGAGGACTAAAGGGTTGTTTGGCAATATATAAATGATTGAGTGCTGAACCAATAAAAAGTCTGAACCATTAAGTGCTGAACCATTAAGAGGTCTGAACCATTAAGAGCTAATATATCGCTTAACTATTCGATCAAAGGAAAATGTCTGACCAATTCAGATAAGAGGTCTTAACCATTTAGCATTAGACCTTTTAACCATTCAACATTAGTATGATGCTTAACCATTCAGAGGCAAATGTCTGAACCATTCAGACATTTGCTCGCGAAACAAACAGTCTGAACTATTCAAACATCTGAACCATTAAGAGGCTGATTAAGAGGCTGCCAAACAGCCCCTAAAGTAAGAAATGCGACGGGCCAAAGGGTTTTAGGGATTGGGTCCTACTGGTTATCCTAGTTAAATTATGGGTTAAGTTTTTATGTAATTAGAATTCGTATTTAATAACAACTCTTAGGTTGATTAGGATTCTTGCTAATTCAAGTAGGCTTAGCCTATAAGTACATAAGCAATAGTTAGTGTTATGTATGAGTTCTAATTAAGTTTTTAAATTGTTTTTTTTTATTTGGTTATATTAAAGCTTCAAAGAGTTATTCCATCTTCTAAGGAATCTTGTATTATTAGTTTGGACTTGACTCTATTTTGTCATTTTTCATCAACGTTAAGTCATTTATCATATTCCTTTTCAGACTTCAGCATATTCTTTTGATTTTTCTCAAACTTATTTATGTATGGAAAGTTAGAAGGTTATCATAATGGACGTATTGAATATATGTTTCGGTTTTCTTGTAAGTGTGTCATACATTTGTGAAAAAAGTGTAGTTTAAACATGAAAGTTGATCACATCACGTTAAGTTACAAAATTCCCAACTGCACTCATTCAACATATATATTCGATCGATTATAACACGTTTGTGTGTTTATCAATGCGGTTCTAATCAAGTGATTGCAATAGTCAATAGATGGATGTTGTTTGTTATCAAGCAAATCTATGTTAATAATTTATACATAATCAATACCAAATTAAGATGCACATGCATAGCTATGCAAGAAATATAAATGCCAGTACCAAAACAAAGCAAAAGATCATCGGTGTGTAATGTTGTCTCTTTGAACTAGAAAATTGAATCACCGTGCTATCAATTACTGGCCCACATAATACTTGACGGTCACTAGTTCGAGTCTCGTTAAAGCTGGCAAAACTTATAGGAACCCTCTCCCTGTTACTAAATTCTGCCTTAAATGTCACCGAGTGTCTCACGCTTGATCCAACACCAAGACCCGCCATAGTAAAGTTCCATATCATGTCTCCCACTTGCAAATACACCGTAAATTCTCCCACAAAGATGAATCATTAGCATCACCCATGATAAAATCTAGAGTAACTTGCCCGTGTTTCGAAAAGATTTTATTATATAAGATGCCCGATGGATTGCCCGAAACTAGCATGACCGCTGCACGCCCTCGTGGGACCGCATAGTGTTTTGAGTTGATATACTTTACTACGCCTAAAATGGCCCATTGTTGTAACGGAGTTTGGACGAACCTGAGACGCTTGTTGGCATCGGCCTCGAGTAGGATACCCTGAGAGAAGTTATCTGGAAAGATTGGTCCGTTTTCGAACCCACTATTCACAAAGCCATTACCTGTTAAAAATTATTTAATCATACTCAAATACGTTCTTAGATATGTATTGTAATTAATTAGTTGTTTTCTTCTTATGTAATTGTAGTTTATTGGCAGGAAACCCGTGTGTTGCGATCGAATCGGCTGTTTACAATGTTATACTCTTTTTTAGTTAGTTATCAATTGTTTCATTTTCTATTAACTTATGAATAACAAAGAATTGGTGTACCAAGTTAATTTTCATTTAGCATATATGTCTTTTTTGTACACTCCATGCATTGAGTCGACACTAACAATTTCCATTTAGCATGTATATCTTTTTTGTACACTCCATGCATTGAGTAGACGCTAACAATTTAAAACTTTGTATGACAATTCAAAATACAAAATGTATATATTAACATGTTACGTTATTACATACTATTATGTGATTATCGTTTTATCAATGACTGTGTCAGTGTGTTTTGATTCTCATCGCATCGCACAAGCACCCTCTTAGGAATATCATACTCAAATTAAATGAATAAAAATGTTTATTTTTATGATGCATATTTTTTTTAATTGGAACATTGTCTCTCTACAAACAATTTGTGAAATCGGAAAGCACACTTAAAAGGGTAAACGCATATGACAGTTGTACCAAGCGCTATCCAAGTTGTAAAACACTGCTCATTCCATTCCAAAATTAATAGATAGGAAAATTTCATGTTTGGTACCACTGATTTTGCTTAAGTTTTGAATTTGGTTTCTAATTTTTAAAAATTACATATATGATGTTCAAATTTAATTTCTTTTTCTTCTTTAGTCCAAAACCCTAACTTTGTTAAATATGAGATGTTAACACATGGGTATTTATGTAATTTAGTTTATAAAAATATTGTCTATTAAAGTTAATCCTTACGCCACGTTTTATAATAAGCGATTGTCATTGTATTCATTTAAACTTGTAATCGTCCCCTACGGTGTACAATGGGTGTTCAAAAGAACCAATATCCAAAATATTATCCATATCCGAATCCAAAGATCAGGATCGTATCTCATCCGATTCCGAAATCTTTATTCGGCTTTCGGATCAGATTTCGGATATCATAATTTTATTCTGATTATTTGTATATCCGATTAAATCGAACAAGAATTCAACTATGTTTATAGCTCAATATTTATTATTCAACTACTTATTATGTTTTCAACTCAATACTTAAGAATTTTGACACATTCTAATACTCTAGTCATAAACAATTATACAATAATCGATTGTTGTTCTAAATTAGAGATTCTAATATACGATATCTATACAATTACCTATTATGTTTTAATTTGAACTTGTTAATAAGTCATATTTACATTTTTTGGTTTTATATCTTTTATTATGATTTTAAACTTATATAATGGTAAATATAAAAAATTAGCATAAAAATAGAAACAAAAACTAGGAAAATTGTTATTTGGTTTATTCGCACTATTTGGATAAATTTGGATTATTCGGATTTCTACAAATGTGATCCGAATTGAATTTGGATAGATTCGGATCAGATAGAGATATTCTAATTCTGATCGGATCGGATTTCGAATAGTATCATTAAATTTTAAAATCCGAATAATTCGTTATCTGGTCCTATGAACATTCTTACGATGTGCAGTCACTCGAGAACAATGCTCGTATCGCATACAAGAAACCCCTTTGTAGATTTTGACCTTCCTCTAAATTACGGCATTTTTTTATTGTTCTTGTTTACTTATAATGGATTTTCCCATTTCGATTACTGTTTAACTTATCTTGTGATTTTGATTATGGATTTACAATTTTGATTACTTGATTTTTACTCGTTATGTATTTACATTTTTTTTATTTTTTTACTTATGTGTTTTACATGAATCACTATGGATTTAATATTACTGTTTTATTCATTATGCTATTAAATTCATTTTATTTTATTCTTACTGATTTTTGTGTCTTTTCTATTGGAGACTTAAAAATAAAGTAATACAAACAAAGAAAACTATCACTTGACTTTCCTTTGATAGCTAAACTAAATATTAAAACTTTAAACTTATGTGGTGTGGTGCGTCTATTTTTCAATTCAATATTTTCATTTTCTTTTTGTTGAAGATGATCGTGGATTATAAAAAGGGGTGGGAGAATAAACCCTAATCAATTGATATAAATACCCACATGTTAACTCTCTCATGTTTATCTATAAAATCTAATAAAATAAGGTTTTCTTTGTCACTTGTCATTCTCTAATCCTAATCCCATTTTTTTACCATTTGTCATTCTTCTAGACATCCACATATCAATTTGTCCTCCAAAAAGGTATTATAGTAATTTAAATACTCATACAAATTTCTCTCTCTTATTAAGAATTAATGTTATTAATTACTATATTTCTCTCTCTTATCTAATTTTTTTTTAAAATCAAACTATTTTTTTTAAATAGATTTTATTAAATAAATTAGAAATCAAATCTTTTAATTAAAATCTAAATAATAAAAAAACTAAAATTTTATATAATATGAAATTTTCTAAAACACTAAACATTTTTAAATAAAATATTTTAAATCGTTTTGTTTTTAAAAAGCGTTATAAACTGGTGAAATTTGTTAAAAACTGTCTTATTAAAACAAACAGAATCATTACAAACAAGATTTTTTAGAAAACAATATTTTATAAAAAAATCTTAAAACAAATGTTTAAAAGTGAAACTATTTAGATAAGAGAGTTAAAAATAGTATAATTGTTTTATTTCTTGAACTATTACGTATATATAACTTTAATTATATTTTATATTTAAATATTATACTGTAACTTTTCGTGTTTATGATTAACTATAATACGTTTAATTAATGTTCTTAGATTATCCATCAATCTATAAAAAAACTAAAATAAGCGGGAAACAATTATAAGACTTATTATACTTACTTTCTCATTTCTCTATATTGTTAATAATAATATTGAATACTAATAATATTACTCATAGCATATTCAAATTAAAAATGTATAATGTAATAAATTAAAAACCTATTTTTTATTAAAAACACATTTTTTAAAAACATAAATTTTATAAAATACAAAATACGATGAACCTTTTTTTTATCATTTTTCTTAAAACAAAATATTTAGAAATCATAATTTTTGATAAAACAAAAGTTTAAAAAAAATACATAATTGTTTATTTACTTAAAGTAGTTGTTTGTACGCAACTATAATCATATTTTATATTCAAGCATGATTTTATAATTCATAAATTTTTAGTATTAATCTAATGACTCTAATAAAAGATTATCTTGGGTTGACACGTGGCGGCACCACATTCACTCTCATCAAAATTTTCCCGGTTATCTCTCTTATTAAATAATTATCTTAATTATCAATAATATTATTTAACTTCTTTAGAACAAAATAAATTTTAAAAAAAATCTTCTTATTAATGTTATTTTTAAAAATATTTTTTATAAAATAAGAAATTTTTACAAAGCATCAAACTTTTTTAAATTAGTGTTTTTAAAAAGTTAATTTTTTATAAACAAAAAATAATTAAAATTGAAATTTATAATAAGAAAATTTTTAAAAATAATATTTTTTAATACAGTTTGTTTTGAAACAAAATATTTATTATTTTTTTGGAAAAAAAAAAGTTTTAAACGAAAAGTTTAAAAAGTTGATATGATTATTTTATTACATATTGTTCTTACTATACGTAATTTCAATTATATTTTATCGTAAAATATCGTTTTATACTTGATAAACTTTTATTATATTTAATATTTTATTTGTCAACCCGTGTAATACACGGGTTTGCTAAAACTAGTTATTTGATATTTTATTTAGTCAATCCGTAAAATCAAGTTATGTTTTTAAAATTAAATTTTATTAAGGAAATCAAAAATCAAATCTTTCTATTAATATAGAAATCATAAATAAACAAAATTTTTATATAATATGAAATTTTCTAAAACACTAAACCTTTTTGAAACAAAATATTTTAAATCAGTCTTTTTTTAAAAAAATTATAAAAAATATGAAATTTTCTAAAATTAGTTTTATTGAAACAACCATAATAATTAGAAACCCAAGTTTTTAATAAACATGATTTTTACAAATAATAAATTTTTTATAAAAAAAAATCTTAACATGAATGTTTAAAAATAAAACTATTTAGATAAGAGAGTTAAAAAAAATAGTATAATTCTTTTATTTATTCAACTATTACGTATATATAATTTTAATCATATCTTATAGTAAAACATCGTACTATAACTTTTTGTGTTTATTACTAAACTAGCTTATATC
Organism: Flaveria robusta; assembly: GCA_025506415.1. NCBI lineage: Eukaryota > Viridiplantae > Streptophyta > Magnoliopsida > Asterales > Asteraceae > Flaveria > Flaveria robusta. The sequence continues at coordinate 698,793 of CM046471.1, read as the reverse complement.
CCCGTGTATTACACGGGTTTATTAACAAAAATATTAAATATTTATTGATGTTAAGTAGGAATTGTAAAACTTTTGTTTTAAAAAATTTAAATAAATGTTCTTTTATAAAACTTTTGATTTTTTTATTATTTTTAAAACTTTCGTTTTAAAAAATTGCTTTGAAAACTTTTTATTATTTTATCAGCATTTTGTTGTTTAAAAACTCCGGGTTTGTTTTAAATAAATATTCTTTTATAAAACTTTTTATTTTATAAAAAGATTGAATTTAAATATTTCATAATTTAAAAAGCTTCATTTTTTTAGAAAATCATTGTTTTAGAAAATTTTGTTTTTAAAAGAATATATTTTTTAATCAAAATACTTAGTTTTTATTTAATGAAAAAATCTTTTTAAAGATTATTAATTCAAGGACTTGAATTAATAATAGAGCAAGAGAGAGAGAAAGAGAAATATTTGGAAATTAGGTACATGACTTTTAAAAAATAAAATAAATAGTTTAGGCGTGAAAATAATTGGGGAAAGCATTATGGGAATACCATGTGTCCAACATTGTAAATGATTATTAGTATAGATATAATAAAATAGGTTTCTAGCCTATATATTTATCTATATATTTATATATCTATCTATCTATAACAAAAACAAATATAAAAGCAAGACTTGACACAATTTTAAGTTTTATTATACTAACTTTTTTATTGTCTTTATTATCATTAATAATATTAAATACTAATAATACTACTCATACTATTTTTAAATTAAAAATTATATAATTTAATAAACTAAAACCTATTTATTTTATTAAAAACGCACTTTTTAAAAACACAAGTTTTATAAAATACAAAATATAACAAACTTTTTTAAAATAAATTCATTTTTCTTAAAACAAAATATTTAAAACCCATATTTTTTTTATAAAATAAAAGTTTAAGAAAATTACATTATTGTTTATTTACTTAAAGTAGCTATTGATATGCAATTATAATCATATTTTATCTTCAAATATGATTTTATAATTTATAAATATTTATTACTAATTATTTTGTATTTTATTTATTCAACCCGTGTATACACGAGATACTAACCTAGTATATAATAAATGAAAGGAGTTCAGCCACATAACTTTATTCTAAGCAATATGTTGCCACATGTCAAATTCTTAACAAACAATTGTCACGTATTATTTTATTAGCAATATATGATTTCAACAAACCATTGCCACGTGGCTTGATTTTAATGTGGATTTTATAGTAACTGTATTAGTCGTTAATTTCGTCAATCAACTAATAAACCATTATTACTTTCCATTTACATCATAGTAACTACAATTAGCCATCAATTTCATCAATCTCATCCAAAAATATTATTCTCTTAAAATTAATAATTATGATTATTAATTATCAAAGAACCTAAAATATATATTCTCTCAAAATATCATGTTTTATAAATTTTAGATTTAAAATTTTGAATTTATGTTGTTGTTAAAATTAACTCAAAAATATTATGTTCCTTAAATAATTTCTCTAAATAATCGCCCTACATTATTACCAAATTTTATACAATTTTGTTATATATATATATATATATATATATATATATATATTAACTATAATAAAAAAAGATTTTTACATTACACGTGTCAACATATTAGGCATTTTCATTTTTTTTTCCCGCCTCTCTCTCCTAATTAATGATATTATTATATATAGTAATTATATAATTTAAAACATTTCTAAATTAAAAAGTAGATATTATAGAAATAAAAAACTAGATTTTTAATTAAAACCTGATGTAAGGGTGTTGGAACGACAATATAAATGTTTAAACGTCAAATATTACGTATTATTAGTCGTTTATATGCATGTGATTAAGTTGAATAGGTTAACTATGCATGGGAAGCGATTTTGTAGGTAAAACAAGCAAGTTGGAAGCTTACATGGAGAAACTATGTCTTGGAAGGGTCAGAAAATAAAGATTCAAAGTACAGCAGAAAGGCTTCCACCGTAGCCTACTACAGCCACCGTAGGCTACGCCAGCATAAGAAAAATTTCAGCAGAATGGGTGCCAGCGTAGGCTACGCTGGGAGGGTTTTTGAAACCCTATAAAAACGTATTTTACTTATCTTTTAGCAACAACTTGCCCCCTATTCGACCTAATACGTTTGGAGACGATTTTTGGGCATTCTTAGACCACCAAATCACCATTTCAACCTTCACAAACATAATCCAATCATCCGGAATGCAAATCAACAATGATTTTTAAGATCATTCAAGAACGATGAGCGGCTAATGTTCTCGTGATCGACTTCGGGTATTAGGTTTTGTGTGATTAGGTTTTTGTTTATGTTTAACTTTGTTGGGATTAAACTTTAGAACCCCTTAAGTTCTTTTATAAGTTTAACTTATGTTTTGATTATTTAAACAATGATTTTGGTTAACCTTTATTGAATGTCATTTAATTTTTCGGGAATTACATGATTGCAAGTTTTGGTTTCTAATTGAATTGGTATTGTGTATTAAGACCTATCAAGTCTTGATTATTGATATCATTTAATCATTACACGTTTAGAATTCCTATTAAGGATTTTCCATGAAGTTAAATTAAATGATTACCGAAAACCAAACCTAAATCCAAAGTTGATTGTTTTTTCTTATAATTGTTGTCTTAATCAAGTTTGAATCTTTCCAATTTGTTTTAGTAATTAATTTGATAATCATTCTAAAAATCCAATCTTTACTGCCAAGAGGCACTAGGTTTAAGTAATTTAGTAATTCGGCTATTTGTTTTCATTTAAATCGATTCGCAATACACCGACCACTAATTCCACGAGAATCGACAACCCTACTTACCCTAACTAGTTTAAGGTGAATAGGAACACATAATTAACATCTTATTTGGTTGATACTTCGACATCGATCAAATTTTGGCGCCGTTGCCGGGGAATCGGTGCGCTTGGTGTTTTGTTAGTTGATTTGTTTTAAATTTTAGTTTATTTATTTTTTATTTATTTGTTTTTATTTCCGTGTTACGCTTGGTGTTTTTCAGTGTGCAGGTGATAGGTTGCATGCATACTCGATATTCGGGTAGGAATTCACCACTAGTATTTGATCCATAGATAGAGAAATTAGCACGGTATAATCGTGTTCTTCATCGATCAGGGTTACCAAATACATCAATCTCACAAGCTATTGATCAAGCAGCTGATAGTTCGTTTGATTCGACTCATATGGATAATCCAAATAACCAACCACCTCAAAATCCAAACTTTCCTCCTAATAACCAAGATCAAAACCCAAATCCACCGCCACCACCAAATAACAACCACAACAACAACCGAAACCAACCACCACCCAACAATAACATGAATCATAATAACCTCAACCAAGGAGACGAATTTGATCATGTGAGCATGCATAGTGTTCATACGGGCGATGAAGATTATGAGGATGAGTGGAACAACAATGAAGAACCTTATAATGATGCCAATTATGATGCTTGGGACGGAAATGTCGGTGGAGGTGATGGACATAATGGAAATAACAATTGGGGGAATCATCATCACGGGTGGAATGCACCACCTATCAACCAACACCGAGGTAGGGCTAATAATAATGTCAACCAACCAAGAAGACATCAAAGAGCTCAAGCACGAGGTGTGGATAGCCATTTCAAACAGGCTATTTTTGAAAACCCAAACCCTATTGCACCTCCAAATCGTAGAGGAAGAGCTTTTGATGTACGCCCTCATTATCTCACTATTCTTCCTGCATTTAGAGGCACTGCAACAGAAGAACCATATGTGCATCTTGCTGAATTTGATGCTATATGTAGCACTATTGGTGGAAACCATTTCACACAAGATGAAGTGAGGTTGCGATTGTTTCAATTCACCTTGAAAGATAGAGCTAAACAATGGTTCCTCACCTTACCTGATAATAGTATTCACACATGGCAAGAAATGCAACAAACGTTTTTGGATGAATACTATTCGATGGGTAAAACTAGTGATGCAAGAGATGCTATCCGATCTTTCCAACACCAAGCAGGTGAGCAGTTTCATGAAGCATTTACAAGGTTCAAGGAACTTATCCGCATGTGTCCACATCATGGAATTGCACGCTGGGAATTGATAAAGGCTTTCTCGGATGGATTGACAAATGAGGAAAGAAAGTATTTGTATTCCACAAGCAATGACACATTCCTTTCCAATCATGAAGATGCCGACTGGGAATTTTTAGAAAGGATGTGTAGAAATTCCAAGGCACAAGCCTCCGCCAGTAGACGATCTAAACCTACTTTAACAAAATCAACCACAGTTGATTATGAGACTAAGGAGCGAATTGCAGCACTAGAAAAACAATTGGCAAGGTTAGGGCGAACGGGTGCAAAGGAGGTTGCAAATGTGGGGTATGATGTATGTGAAGAGTGTGGTGAGTTGGGGCATAATGTTGATTCATGCCAATTGGTAATGGAAAGAAAAGAGGAAGTTAACCAAGTTTATGGAGATAGGAAGCAATTCGATATGAATTCCAATACTTATCATCCCGGATTGAGAAATCATCCTAATTTTAAGTATGGAAATGCTTCGAATCAGATGAATCCGAACTTCCAAGGGAATAATCAAGGTGCTCAAACATATCATAACCGAGCACAAGGGAATTATAATCAAAGTAGGTATCAAAGAACTTCATATGCTCAAGGAAATAATCAAGAGAGTTACAACCATGGAGGACAGCAAGGAAGCTCATCTCGAAGTTACCAATCTAACTCTCAACCTGGACCAACTGTTGGGGAAGAATCTACAAATGCAAAGTTAGATGCTTTGATGAACATGATGAAGGAAAACATGCAAGAGAACAAGAGGGAAAATGAAATAAGAGACAAAGCCATTGAAGCATTAAACAAGCAAGTGGGTCAATTGGCAGAGGACGTGGCTCAAATCAAAAGAAATCCTGGAAAATTGCCAAGTGACACTACAATCAATCCTCAACATCAAGGAGCCAACACAGAAAATTTAAGAAATGTTCACATCAATTCGGTTAGTATCCTTCTTGACTCTAAAATTATTGACAATGACTTTAGTTCTTTTTCATAACAAGTTGCAGATAAGGAAAACAAAGCCGATACAATAGAAGAGGGTGACCTAAGAGCACCCATCATTCCAATCAAAGTAGGCAAGTTAAAGATAAAAAGAGCACTTTTGGATTATGGAGCAGCTGTTAGTATCTTGCCAGGTATGTTATACGATCAGTATGAGTTTGGTCCTCTAGAGGAAGTTGACAACACGTTGGTGTTAGCTGACTTGACCCAAAAACGACCACGGGGAATGGTAAAGAATGTAATAATCAAGTTGGGAGAATTCTACTACCCACTAGACTTTATGGTGCTTGATTATGCACCAGTGAGTACAAACGAGCAATCTAAGGTCATATTGGGTCGACCATTTTTAGCAACTGCCAATGCTCAAATTAATTGTCGTGATGGAACAATTGACATGACCTACGAAACCCGTAAGTTACGTTTTAATGTATTTTCCAAGACAATCAATTATTTTGTTAATGATAATGTTTTTGTGGCAGATATGACTAACGTGTGTGTTCCCACTTGTATTTCACATGTAAATGGGGACATCAAATTTGAGAATGATTTTAAGTATGACAGGAATAAGCATGTGAACTTAAAGGAAATGGTTGAATTTAAAGAAAATAAAGAACAAATTATGAAAGTGGAAGCAAAAGATGAGAAACCTAAAATTATGAAAAAAGTTGGCGATCCACTTGATCCTATAAAAGGTGGAGTTGAGGCATTGATGTTTGGGCCAAAATACAATCTAGTTGAAGACCCACGTGATCATTTGAAGAATACCGGTGTCAAGCATCCTACTCGACCACCATGAGTGGTCGCAGGTATGGTCTGGCTGAAGACCTAAAACTTAGCGCTAATTGGGAGGCAACCCGACATTGATTCTTATGCTTTATGTTTAGTGTTTTTTTAAGTAGTTTGTGCTTCTATTTTGGTGGTGTTATTACTATTATTTTTAATATGTGTTGGGAATGGTTATGTTTTTATGTGGGTCGGTTCAGGTTGGAAAGTCGTTTGTCTTGATTAATTGGATAAATTGACTTGTAAAGAAAAATTCACACACTTAACTTAAATACCATACATTGAGGACAATGTATCTCAAGTGTGGGGAAGAGAGAAATTTGAAAATTTTTATTGTTTGAAGCAATCCAATCTAACACGAAAACGACAAGCATACCAATTGATTCTTGACATGTTGATGTAATGGTCCGTAGTCATGGTCTAATTCTAAGATAGCAAAAATAATCATGTTTAGCAAGGTTTTTAGAAAAATTTAAGAATTGCCTAGTTAGGGTTAACAGGCTATTGGTATAATAAAAACATGCACACATCGGCAACCTTATTTGCCACTTGGTGAGAGTTGAAGCCTATTAGATTGTTAGTTCACATACAAATTTGTTCAATTGTCGAGTGTAGGTCATATGATTCGTTGTTTCAGAACTTGTGTGATTTGATGCATGCTGAGATGGTAGACTTGATAAATGCACATAAATGATAGAGGCAATTTAGGATTTCCTTTTTCTTTTAATACTATTTCTTGTTTTATCACCTTACCTGAAATTCACCATAGTAGCCACTTTCGAGCCTTAAACCGTTTATTTTGACAAACCCATATCTTTACAGCCCAAATCAATTTTTGTTTCCAAGTTGACTTACCACTGTTGATAACATTAGTATTAATTCAATAATTGTTTTATTGTGTTAGTTAAAAAAAAAAAGAAAAAAAGAAAAAAGAGAAAAAAGAAGAAGAAAAAATTGAAAATGCAAGTTATGGGTTGCGGGTTAAAGGTATACCCATGTTTTGTTTATGTGAGTAATAGTTATATCAATAAATGTGTCAACAGTGGTATTGCGTTGATTTTTTTTTTATATTTCAACCACATTCACAGCCGAGCATTCCTACCTTACCCTAAGCCCAAAACCCGTAAGTCCTTTTGATTTGTGCATTGTTTATGTGTTACCGTGAAAGTTTGATTGTCACCCAAGCATATGATAGCAAGGTTTCACATATCGACCTTTTGAGTGATATATTGGTGCAATTTTTACCAATCCAGAAATAAACCGAGAGGAGTGAACAATAGTGAGGGGTGTGTTGCATGACAATAAAAGTCGAAAGCTTGTTAGGTTTAATTAGGCAGATTCCATTTTGAATGAAGTGTCACATCTTTTACTTGTTAACCAAACATTATTGTTGTAATTCTAGAATGGGGTATGACTTGGTACCATAGCTAAGACATAGTTAAGGATTTTGGTTTGTAATATCCTTAAGTGTTTGAATTAGATTTGCTTGAGGGCAAGCAAAGGTTAAGTGTGGGGATGTGATGTAAGGGTGTTGGAACGACAATATAAATGTTTAAACGTCAAATATTACGTATTATTAGTCGTTTATATGCATGTGATTAAGTTGAATAGGTTAACTATGCATGGGAAGCGATTTTGTAGGTAAAACAAGCAAGTTTGAAGCTTACATGGAGAAACTATGTCTTGGAAGGGTCAGAAAATAAAGATTCAAAGTGCAGCAGAAAGGCTTCCACCGTAGCCTACTACAGCCACCGTAGGCTACGGCAGCACAAGAAAAATTTCAGCAGAATGGGTGCCAGCGTAGGCTACGCTGTCTGGCGTAGGCTACGCTGGGAGGGTTTTTGAAACCCTATAAAAACGTATTTTACTTATCTTTTAGCAACAAGTTAAATTAAACGATTTTCCATTATTATTATTATTATTATTATTATTATTATTATTATTATTATTATTATTTATTTTATTGTTATTTTTGTTATTTAATGTGAAAAGTTAATGAACATTTATTATTAAAATTAATCATACATTTAGCGTTAAAGGAATTTTACCATATGCAATGAATGTGTAACATTGTATTAGTTGATTGTATCTAATGTTTTAAAACTTATACTTAATTGTAGCATATGCTAACAACAAAAGTTGAATGAAATGATAGGCGTTCTGAGAATAAGGATTATAAATAATACACGTAAATGATAACGCTAATTAAGACTTGTCAAACAAAATTAAACAAAGTGTGATATGTATATAGTATACATAACAACATACCTGAATAAAACGTGGACCCCCGATTCCAGTAAGAAGAAGGGCATCAACGATAGGCCAACAGTTAATGTTACCGCGAATACTACTCGCGACGCTTTGCATTTGTATACCCATAGTACCCTTTCGGATCTCGTCACTCCCTATCGAATAACCATAAGTTTGCCACATTTCGTTCCCATGTGATTCTTTAAGAAAGAAAACCTTAGATACACTAGGTCCTGAAACATTTATAGCGGTTGAACTGTTCGCGCAATTCATGCTGCTTGGAGCAAGGGTGAAACTGAGGATATAATCGTAACTTCCATCAGTTTTAAATGTTTGATTGATGACACCGTTTGGACCTAGTTGCAACCCATGACCGTTTCCGGGGAGGGAAACATTTCCTCCTGCTGCCACGTACCATACCGTACCATCAAATGACCAACCTGGGATGATGTTGGTCTTGGTATCGAGGAGCTCGAATTGAGAGGTGGAATTCGTCGTTAGGTTTGTTGGTTTGGATTCAAAACCCGAGTTTTGAAGTGTAACTGTTTGATTTATAATGGTTTTCAGTTTAACAAAAGTAATGATCAAATAGTTTCTTATGGATAGTTTAAGAACATACCTTTAGAAGATACTGTCGAGACCAAGAAGACCAATTTCAAGATGATAATCGTGAGATCCATTGTCCAATGTTCAATAACGAAATAAGTCTAGGTTAGGAAGAATGAGTATATGTGGATTAACATACATGATGCCCAAGTCAACTCCCTTTTTGGTCAACTCATACCATTAATAGTGCGATCAACTTCGTAATATTTTTTTAATCTATTTGACTAGTCGTCACCTTGGATAGAGTGTTTAAAAAATGTAGTAGTAAATTATTTGAATTAAATACGTATCAATAAACTATTAAAATATTTGAAAAGGAGGAGATGCTCATCTTTCTATAAATGTATTTTTGCATAAGTCAAAGGAACGATAAATGGATTTGGATAAGCATGTCAATTGTTGAAGTGGTTAATTGGCAATATTACATAAACCTCTTGGTTTTGAAGTACAAAACTACTAGAATCATCGATTCGGCTACATTTCTGATTTTGTTATGTTGTTTACCTTTAGGAAAGTAGTATAATAATACGTTATACTACTTCACGTTATCATATATTTACACAACCTGAAAATATGAAGAATTATATAAATATTTAGAACTAGAATTTCAAATAAAGCGTTGTCACGAGTCGCATTCGAGTTCGGTTTTTTACGGAATTGTAATCGGCGCATTGCTGTGAGTAAAATGATTATTAAATAAGAACGAGTAAATTGGATAACTTTTAAACTCTTTATTGTAACAAGAAAACTTAACTCAAAAACTTAGTTACAACTCATATATAACTCTAAATCTTGCTTATAAAGTTATAAGCTAAAAATAAACCTATTTAAGTACAATTTGAACCTTTAGGATTTAACCAACTTGTTAGAGTGATGTTTGACTATTATATTAATTAATAAACAATAGGAATTGAAACTAAATTCATCGACTTGTCAACTTATATCCTTGAACTTCATCAACATGTGAATCGGGTTAGTAATTACCAACAAAAAAATATGTTATAGAATCAATGTTAGTTGTTCATTTTATTTTAATAGCAGCTTTACAGACAAACTGAAATCATATAAGTTAATTAATAACTAAGCATTAAATGCTACTGATCTTCATAAGATGTATAGATTTCGAATCAAAATCGAATATATTAATTGACTTGTAAAAAGAACCTAATTTTTACTTCGCTTAGATCCCTCAAACTCTAAAATGATTGATCCATACCTGGATGAGAAATAGAAAGAAGGGTTATCTTTCCTTTAAAAGATGATATCACATTATCACTTTTTTATTGTCGGCAAATTTTATTAAGAAAACTAGTGGGGAGCTAACGAGAGAACATCACATGAGAAAAGTAGAAAAAAAATTCATTTCAATGACCCCAATTAGACACGTCTCACATTATCACTTACCTTTTTTTTTTTTTTTTTTTTTTTTTTCTTTTTTCTTTTAACTCACATGGTAACTATTTTAGAATATAAATAATAAAAAATAATACTTGATCGTCAAATAAACCTTACTTCGATCAAGTCTAGATCATATACATCTTATTCATAGAGTGCAAGAAAGATTCAATATGCAATAATCAATATAAATTAAGATACATTTACATAGCTATGCAAGAAATATAAATGTGATCGCCAAGACGAAGCAAAAGATTACTGGTGCATAATGTAATCTCTTCGAATGTAAGCCCCTAGAAAATCGAATCACGGTGCTATCAATAACCGGCCCACATAATACTCGGTGATCACTGGTGCGAGTCTCGTTAAAGCTAGTGAAACTTATAGGAACCCATTCCCTGTCATTGAATTCTGCCTTAAACGTCACTGAGTATCTCACGTTTGATCCAACACCAAGACTCGTCATAGTAAAGTTCCATATCATGTCTCCCACTTGCAAATACACCGTAAATTCTCCCACACATGAATCATTAGCATCACCCATGATAAAATCTAGAGTAACTTTTCCGTGTTTCAAAAGCCTTGATTATATAAGATGCCGATAGATTGCCTGAAACTAGCATGACCGCTGCACGCCCTCGTGGGACGGCATAGTGTTTTGAGTCGATATACTTCACTACGCCTAAAATGATCCACTGTTGTAGCGGAGATTGGACCAACCCGAGATGTTGGTTGTTGGTATTGTCAGCCTCGAGTAGGATACCCTGAGAGGAGTTATCCATAAAGGCTGGTCCAATTTCAAAACCACTGTTAACAAACCCGTTACCTGTCAAAAAATATTTTATCATCGTACTCGTATACGTACTAGCTTCTTAGATGTACGTGTTTCTAGTGTGTGTATATATATAATATCGTAATAAGTAAATTAGTTAGTAATTTTCTCTATATGCATTTTATAATATCGAAAGTTGAATAAAATGTTAGTCTTTCCGAAGATTATGGCTATAAATAATTTGCATCATATAATATAATATATAACAATAAGACTTGTTAAACAATAATAAACAAAGTGCGATATGTACACGTACATAATGGCATACCTGAAAATATACTTGGAACCCCGATTCCCCTAACGAGAAGAGAATCAACGATAGGCCAACAATTTATGTCACTGCGACTACTACTCGCGACGCTTTGAATTTGTATTCCCATAGCACCTTTTCGGATCTCGGCACGCCCTATCGAATAACCATAAGTTTGCCACAATTCATTCCCGAGTGATTCTTTAAGAAAGAACACCTTAGATACACCAGGGCCAGACACATTTACAGCAGTTGAATTGTTTGCGCAATTCACGCTGCTTGGAGCAAGGTGAAAGTGAGGATATAATCGTAACTTCCATCAGCATTAAATGTTTGGTTGATCACACCGTTTGGACCTAGTTGCAACCCATGACCGTTTCCGGGCAGGGAAATGTTTCGGCCTGCTGTAACGTACCAAACCGTACCATCAAATGACCAACCTGGGATGACGTTGGTTTTGGTATCAAGGAGCGTGAATTGAGAGGTGGAATTCGTCGTTAGGTTTGTTGGTTTAGATTCAAAACCCGGGTTTCGAAGTGTAACTGTGTGATTTATAAAGGTTTTTAATTAGTTTAACAAGGTAATTAATAATTCGTTATGGATAGTTTAAGTACATACCTCTAGAAGATACTGTAAAGACCAAGAAGACCAATTTAACGATGATAACCGGGAGATCCATTGTCTGCTAACGAAACAAATTTAGGTTAAAGCAGAGAATGAATATATATATATATATATATATATATATATATATATATATATATATATATATATATATATATATATATATATATAGATTACAAACATGATCGATGCCCAAGTCAACTCCCTTTGTTCAACTCATAACATTAATAGGGCGATCAACTTTGAAATGTTGTTTTAATGTATTTGGCTAGTCGTCACCTTATTAGAATAATCACAAGACAAGATGGTAGAGTATTTGAATATTATATTGAATTGAATAATGTATTAATAAACTATTAAAATATTTAAAAGGAGGAGATGCTCGATCAATATATGTTTTCTATAAATGTATTTTGCATAAGTCAAATTAAGGAATGATGAATGGATTTGGATAAGCTAGCTAGGTTCAAACAAAAACAGTGGCGGGTCGAGCCTTGAGCGGAGTCTGAGAACCATCAAATCAAAGTTAGTTACTAGTTTAATTATATTCTTCCTCTTCTTCTAACAACATCTCACAATCTATTCTTACAAATTATCTATATCTATACATTATAATATTTGCACTTGTTACCTCTTAAATGAAAGAACGTTTTTGTACCATCAAGATATCCCCTCAGAAATTTTTGATAATTACTTAACGGATGAACATGAATATATAAAACGTTTGGTTTTGAGTGAACCATACAAAACTAATAGAATCATTGATTCGGATACAATTTCTCATTTGAAGTGCATCACATATGTTTAGTGCAAATTCATAAATTAAGTTAGGTGATATCATGCTTTTGCATAGTTGAGTGAGTTAGGTGATATCATACTTGTTTAGTTATGGGACCTTAAAATTTTCTTTCGGTAAGCCATAATAAGTTAATAACTAGATATTAAGCATATGCAATGTGGCGCATCTGCCAAATTTACTATGTTGCGTTGCAGCTCTGACATTAACGTGGTTAACTGCATAAAAAAAGTATAAAGTTGTGCAACTTGATTATGGAGATCAAAACATAACCCAAAAACAATTATACGATAATAGCGATGTTCTTCCGTTAGTATCAACTTCATTCAAAAAAATTTAATACGTTAAAATTATGTATTATATATAGTACAAGTACTCAGGAAGTCAAGTTGAAATTTAAAAATTTAAGGGTTTAGATCAAAAGCTTTGTCGGTGGAAAGCTACCGACAATACTTATTGTAAGCATTTCAATATACTTATGTCGTTTACGTTTAGGAAAATACAACACGTGTATATTCCAAAATTTTTTTTTAAAAGAATCATTCTTGTGAAAAAACTCATCATAATGTTGTGTACGGAAGTGATTGTAAACTTGGATCGGTATCGAATAAATTATATTATTCAATTATGTATACGACGAATTTTAAAATAAATAAAGAAAAAATACATTGTATTCCATTCGTCTCCGTTTTGAATGACTTATGTCAAATTACGGAGAAAATAGTTACGGTTCAAAATTATAGAAAACATTAATATATGAAGATTATAAGAGCGAAAAATGTAAAGAATTAATTCAAAAAATCAAATAATATAAAAATAGATAGAAAAAACTTAAACAAGAATTCAAATGAGCACACAGCTTAAAACTGGCACGTGAAAAATTTTTTAGGGTGCAAACTACTATTTATAGTGAATCTAAATTTAGTGAGTATTATAATATGTTATAGTGACTAGTTTTAGCAAATTATTACTCGTTTTGAATAAATAAAATATTAAATAATATAAAAAAATTATTATTAAACAAAATATTAAATAAACTAGTTTAAATAAATGCCATTTTTTATATTATAACTCTTAATTTTAATTATTTTTGTTTATAAAAATTTACTTTTTGATCACATCAATTTTAAAAAATTTTGTATTTTTATAAAAAGTTTGATGTTTTAGAAAAAAATTTTATTTTATAAAAATTTATTTATTTAGAAATAACATTAATGAAAAGATTTCTTTTTTAATTTATTAAATAATATTATTAGTAATTAATGTAATTATTTAATAAAATGGTGAATCGGGAAATTCTGATAAGAAAACAATATGATGTTGCCATGTGTCCCATTTAGTTACTATTTTATTATAATAGAAATATTTTATCTATCATATGTTTACATAACTTGAAAATGTGAAGATTTATATATATAATTTTGAATACATGATTATGAGTTTTATTTGAAAATCAGGTTTTGTGATGGTGACAAAAATACACGTGTTTTATAATTTCTTGTCTTTTTAACAACTAAAATCAACAAAAGTATTGATAAAACTAGTTTTACACTCGTCCAGTGGCAGGGTATTTTAATGTCATAAAGCACATGATTTACGTATAATAGATCTTCGATCCACCTCAATGCAAATAACAAATTTACAAAATGATATTCTTTGTGCAAAAAAATCAATAAAAACTACATATGAGTTATTTAAAATTGAAGTATTCAAAAATTTAAGAAAACTAATTCACTTAAATTTGAGATTGGAAATCCCAAAATCACAAACGAAACCTGAAAACTACCTACACGAAAAGCAGGAGTATCCATGGGAACATGCTTGTCCTAACACGCCCATCTCCCAAGCCCCTAGCTCCACGACGGCAAACATTGTCTTCTCCCTTCCGCGTGTAGAGCAAAACCACTAACGTTAGTAGCCCCAATAACATTGTCAAGATGATGCGTGTAAAGTTATATATATTTTTAGTAAGAAATTTTCACACAATTGAGTTTTAATTTAAGAAACAATTATAACAGTAGACTTTTTGGTCATTTTATAACATTTTAGTTTATAAGCTAATGCAAATATTTTTTAAAAACTTTTTTTCAAAAGATATAAATTAATAATTTTCTTTTATCAAAAGTTCTTTTTTTTATCAAAAGTTCTTTTCTTAAATTGATGTTTGTGTATTTCTTATATTATATAACTAGCTTTAGTAAACCCGTGTATTACACGAGTTGAATAAATAAAATATTAATATAATAAATTTTATTAATTATAAAATGATATTATAAGATATAATATGACTGAAATAATAAAACAGTGATATTAACTTTTTAACATTTTGTTTTTACAACTTTTTTTAAATAAATATTTTGTTTTAAAACAAACCGTATAAAAATATCATTTCTAAAAATTTTCTTATTACAACTCCCAAATTTGATTATTTTTTGTTTTTAAAAAATTGACTTTTTAAAAATATCAATTTATTTAGAAATAACCTTAATAAATAGATTTATTTCTTAATTTATTAAATATTAAAAAGTATTAAAATAATATTATTAGTAATTAAGATAATTATTTAGTAGGAGAGAGAGGCGGGAAAATTTCTATCAGAATGATTATGGTGCTGACACGTGGCACCCCCATTTACTCTTTTATTAGAGTAGAAGGATATGGTTATAAGTGGTTGTATTTGGAAAAAAAAAATGTTTCTGTTTAATCTATATTTTAAGAAAACACTGTTGAAACTCTTATAAAAATTTTAATATATTATAAAATGGTTGTGCGTAAAAAAAAAAAATAATAAATGTATAAGAAATACTATTAGTAATTTAAAAGGAAAAAATATTATAGTAAATATTAATGTAAATATGTGAATGGTGATAAAAATAAGATAGCGCATACGAAACGTGCCTCTAATTCTTCACTTTAGGCTTCTTCATAAACCCTAGCGGACATTCAAGTATTCGACAGAGGTTTAGATCCAGTAACAATGGACGCAGCTCAAAATGATTTAGAGAGGCTCATGATCTTCGAACATGCTCGTATGAACGCCGAAGCAGAATACGCCACTAACCCTAAAGATGCAGATGTACCTCTCTTTTCTCCTCTATACAACTTTCTATACTTGTTTACGAATCCGCTCTTGAATTTTTTTTATTGTTACGCATGTGGCCCTTGGTGAAACCGATCTGTTCTTATATGCACAAATCTCTATTTCAAAATTCCTCTTTATTTATATTTAAATGGATGCTTGTGATCAGAATGAACTATTCTTGACCTTTTCCAATCGATACTTGTTATGGAAATACTCTCTAGCATATGATATTTCATCATTAGTAGTAGTTAAAAGTTTCAGACATTCTGATGATAAATGATAATATTATGTCAATCCAGAATCTAACAAGATGGGGTGGAGCTCTGCTGGAATTATCCCAGTTTGGAGATATCAATGAATCAAAGAAGATGCTTAAAGGTTGCCTTATGGACTTACAACTGCTATTACTTATTAATAATTAAATCCTGGTATCATGTGAAAATGATGCAGTTTCTGCTAGGAGTTCTGGTTTCGTTTTTTTTTTCTTTATTAAAATCTTTATGTTACATTTTGATAATCGATCAACAACTTATATATTTGGCTTACACTGAATAAACAAAATCTAGATGCTGTGTCAAAATTGGACGAGGCATTATCTATCAATCCTGCAAAACACGAGGCTTTATGGTGCTTAGGGAATGCCCACACCGCTAATGCATTTCTAACCAGTGACCATGATGAGGCTAAGATTCAGTTTGATGAGGCATTTAAGTGTTTCACAAAGGCTGTAGAAGAGGTAGAATCTTTTTGCTTGCACATATAAGTTTCAAAAATCAAATTTTATCAACACACTTTTTAAATCTAGGCTAGATTATGAGTGTTTGTGAACTGTGATGAGTCGTATACTTGCATTGTCTCAGTGTCCAGGAAATGAACATTATCTCCAATCTTTGGCATCATGTGCTAAGGTATTTCACTAAATTTGCTCACTTATTTTTTAATGTAATATCTTATTAGTTGCTCTAGGTTGTGTATTACTAATTGATTATTTCAAGGTGATTACTTTGCATGGATTTGGAATTACAATGTACAAAGTTCATGTTGGAAGTTTAATCTTGATTTGGGCTCTTGTGTAAGTTGAAAGCAGTGTTGCAAAAATCGGCCTAAGCGGCCGATTAATCGGCGACTAATCGCTAGTCGGCCTCCCACTTTGTAATTTTTACCTAATCGGCCAATTAATCGCTAGGCGGTCAAATTCGGCCTAGTCGGCCTAGGCGGACCTAGGCGGTCTTAATCGGCATTGGAAATTCCGGCGAGATTTCGACGACTTTCCGACTGCTCTTGAAATTCCGGCAAAATATTTGCAAAATCGGGCCAAATTTATATATATATATATATATATATATATATATAAAACTAAACATTTTTATAAAAATTACATATAAAATGTGTGTATATATATGTGAAATTGAAAATTATATATAAAAATTCCAAACCAAATAATCTTGATTAATTTCGGTCTTTTTTACAACATTGGTTGAAAGGTCAAAGATGAAATTGTGGGAGGAAAACTAGAATGCTGTGTTTTGTGTTTGATTCGATCTTGTTTGGTGAGGATCTGTTTTTTATTTGTTTTCGGTTTGTTTTCTTATTAGTAGTAGTGGAATTAGCTTAGGGGGCAAGTTATGTGTTTAGTATAAACAAAGGTGCAATGTTATTGTATTATGTGTTGTTTATTTAATTAAAAAGAATGAAAGGGGTTGTGGGAGTTTCCGCAAAATATCATTTTGTTTTTCTTGCGATAAATATTGATCTGTGCCAACATTGTTAGGAGCAAAGCACACACAAACATACGTAAGAAATTAAGAAGCAACAAAGCACTAAAAGACACGAGAGATTAATAGGTCGCCGTGTGCAACCTACATCCACTTGTGGGCTTGGGGCAACAAGGATTTTTTTTTATATTGAATGATAATGATTACAAGTACAAAGAGATATATTTATAGGTACAATTAGGGTTAATATCTTTTGTTAACTAACTAACTAATCTGGGCCCATTTAAAGCTTGGGTTGGCCAAGCCCAACTGCTCCAAATTCAATCCATATGCTGCCTACACCCAACAACAGTTGGTATTAGAGCTTAGGTGAAGCTCATACATAATGAGAGGATGTTGATTAAGACATGAAAAAAGGAAGATCAAGACTCGTCTACTGAAGACAAAGAACAAGGGAAAGACAAAACCACCAGTCAATCTGTGAGAGATTGATCAAGAAAAAGACAAACATGTGTTGATGAAGGATTTTGAAGAACCTGTGATTTGTTCATGTTGCATGGAAGATGATGCATGATAGATCAAAATAGTTTGGGGGTTACAAATAAGTGTGTGAAGTATTCGAATCCTATGAAGGGTGTGGTGAAGTGTTGTGTGATACTTGTGTGGAAAAAGCTATCTAATATGTTAGATATCTTTCAAGGAAGCTATGAAGGCGACTAGAAAGTTGGGTGGATAGAACTTGTATGATATAGAATTGGAAGGCAAAGCCGAGCAATAAGAAAGTCGTGCAAGAACTCAAGCAAGAAGGAGATTTCGTGTGGAACTCTAGCAAGTCGAATAACCAGTGTGGTTATCGTTGTTGAAGCTTGAAAGTTACATCAAGAAAAAAGAAAGAGATTAGCAAACATGGAAAGAAAAAAAAAAATAAAAAAAGAGATTTGTTACGTCAAGGAAGATGCGCTTGAAGATCATAATCGTGATTATTATGATGGAGATGGGGCTGCTAAGATCAAGTGAGTCGGTTGAAGTCAAAGGTCTATGTGACCAACGAGTGAATAACAAAGAATAAGCAAGATTCCAAGGATTAGGTTATAGAGCTACGGTGGTGTTAGGGATTTAAGATCTAGGTGGTACAAGAATCAAATTAAGGGAGTGATTGTTGGAATTTTAATTTTGATTTGCGCTTGTGTGAAAGTTGACGAAGGAAAACCAGAAAGAAATTGGTTGTAGATTTTGTTTGATTCAATTTTGTTTGGTAGGATAATGGGTAGAGATTTGTTTCCTTATTAGCAGGAGTAGATTAACTTATGGAGCAAGTTAAGTGTTTAGTATTATTAAAGGTGGAGGGTCATTGTATTATGTGTGGTTTAGTTCTATTAATTATAATGATTGGAGTGAGGAGTCCTCGGAGTTTCCACAAATTATAGTTGTGTTTTTCATGTGATTAATATCAATTTGGGCCAAGATTTACCTACCCCTTAGGGTTAAGCTAATTACCTGCTTCTGCAGAAGCATATGGTTAAGCCATATAACTCTTACATATGGTAGTATCTTGAAAATATATTTTTTTTGGCAGAATATTTTGCAGTTAAAGTTGTGTTTTATGTGAACTCTGGAATCGGTGATTAAAAGACACCATTCTTTGTAAATATGCTTTTAGGCACTAGCTGCTAGTGTCATTATTATGTTTCAATTTACCACCTAAAACATTAGATAACTAGGAAGTTTCCCTGATGAAGCACCTTCTGAAAATGCCACTAGAGTCCTTGTTAATAGTAACTTACCCCAGTTGATACTCTTAGAGACGATTGTAACTTATAGCAGCTTATATACCAAATCACGTATAGTGATGAATTGGTACGAGCCATCTTAAATTAGTCATTTACTGAAGCTAATTTTTTTTTCAAGGGCAATTATATTATGATGGCTTATGTTTTATGCATATATTTGGTTTTCTCTTTTGGAGTTTTCCTTGACAAGAGATTAAATTTATATAATCTTTTCTTTTGGACTCCTTTTACTTATACAACATTATAGTATAGGTCCAAAGATGCATATATTTGGTTTTCTCTTTTGTGGTTGTATAGTAATATTATTCATTGATATTTGATGCATCTTGATTCTTGTTTATTAAAATTTTATCTTGTAGGCACCTGAGTTGCACAAAGAGATTCACAAACATGGAGGACTTGGTCAGGCTCAACAGACAGTGGGTGGAGGATCTTCAGCATCTTCAAGTGCTAAGGTCATGCATATTTCCTTTTCTGGTCTCAGTGAGGTGGTAAGATGGGTGGGCTGGGTAAAATAGGTTAAACAAGTGATGTTGTATGGATCCAAATTGTTTGATAGGTAGACCTAAATTGTTTGTCTGATCTTTTTGAAAGTTTTTGGAAATAATTTGTTAGGTTTTGAAAATTAGAATATTTTTATAATTAGGTATTTTTCTAAACTAGATGATGTAGGAGGTTAGACATCATAAATACGCTATATGAGCCTTTCTTCTTGCTCATTACATTTAACCCTTCTATTTTAAGCTAATCATTTGAGTTTACCCATCCTCTATTGAACAAAGATAACATGTATCAACCCATTCATGTGTTTGAAATTGACCTGAAAAACAAACATAAATGATCATCGAGAATTTTGTAGACTACCAATCTCAAGATTCTTGAATAGTACTAAGAAAAAGCATATAAAAATACAAAGACCCTAATTTGTTGACTACCAATTTCTTCTTGAATAGTTTAAGAAAAACACATAAAAATACAAAGACCCTAAACCTTTGTTTATACTAAAACAAAAACTTAATCACCAAGCTAACTAATTCGTATTAAAAAATACCCTTCAAATTAGGCCAACAAACTCCTAATCTAGATCCTGATCCACTCGACCCCAAGACCCCGTATTTCTTGGGTCATTTTTTCAAGTTTTTCTTCATGCTTGTTCGTAGTTACCTCACCAATCGGACCATGTTCTCTGACCACTTCGTTAACATGTGATTCTTTATGATCATTAGCCATGCTGTTTTGCCGCCCTAGCTCAACCATTCTTGCCGCGCGTCCCCAACTTGTTCTTCGATTGTATGAACTCGGACAATCATGCCTTTGGTTGCGATTCTGGTCATTTGATCAAGCAAACAGAAGACTTGATTAATTTATTTAGGCATCGACTACAGGTTCGATGGTTTCCCACATCTTGTGGGCTTCCATTATCAACTTGATCTTTACTATTTCTTTTCTGTTGCTTTTTGTGATAAGAGAGAAATTTGTCTCCAAATCCAATCAAATTAATTCTTTTCTTCATAGCGTGCAAGCCCCGTTGTTTTGTGAATCGTCCTTTGTTTGTGTGCCCAACCATCTTCTCTTTTGTTTTTGAGTAAACTATCATTTCATCCATGTGGTTTCGTCTAATTTGCAACTTTCATTCATTTTTTTTATTTTTCCTCTCATTATATTGTGGTTTCATTTTTTTTGCCATTTCAATCCAACTTTTGAACAGTTTTAAATGTTTGCTATTAATTTTATGTAAGATGACCAATATGCCTTTACTAATAAGTACAAAAATAACAAATATATTGTAGGACCCACCTTATCTCTACTTTCTCTCATCTTATGATCAGAAACCCTAGAACTCAAATGGTGGTAGGAAGTGAGGTCGGCGATCTCATCCTTTTGATTATGTTTACAGTTTACCTCGCGTCTCTTCGATGATGGTGGTTAGATGGAGTTTTACCAATAAAAAATTATAACCTTTAACAAATAATGGATTTTGGTGGTGGAGAATAGAATAATTTGTTGTGGGAAGAAAAATTATAAACAAGTAAAGTAGCCCCAAATGATGATCTCACCTCACCTGTAACCATCTTCTTCAAAATCCACACCATCACCATCGCTGAAACATCCACTTTGATCTAGGGTTTCTACAACTAAAAAAGGGTACCATGATTTGAACCGTATTCGGTCACCACAGTTGCATATAAGTCAGTTTGTGAAATTATTAGGTTAATGCTATTATCTCGCCATGTTCACCACTTCTATCGAGCTCCAATTGAGCAAGGTGGTTGCATAGGTAGCCTAGATGGAACCCATCTCCAAGTTGTAATTTGCTGCATTTGGGTGGGTTCTTGGTACCGAGAGAGAGATAGTAGAGGTAGTTGGTGATGGTTGTACCCGGTGAGAGAATGTGTGTAGGTCCCCTAACCAAAACCAACATATCCTGTCTCTAGCAAAACTACGAGCAAGTTATGGGGAGGGTGGGATGAAGGCAAACCTTTCCATTATCTCAGGGGATAGAGATGCTACTTCCGGTGAGACCCTCGACTCCAATGTACACACTAGGATAAAATCACTCAATAACATGGCATTTAATAACAACATACCACACGATGCACACACCGACAATAATTAGCAATATACAAGGATTTATAATGAATCACTATGCAAATGCCAACAAGAAGCCGTGGATTTACAATAGTAAACCATAATCAAGTGGAAGTAGATAGTGATAATAAGCTAGAGACAATCAACAATCTAGGAGCTAGTAGGTATGACCTATATAGGACACGTTTAAACACTCCTCTAGACTTCCTTAATCTTAATCCTATGTTTCCACATACTTTTATCCTAGGGCATGTCCTCAGAGAGGTGCAATTTTAACAATTTATGTCTAATCCTCTCCTCCCAAGTCAGTTTAAGTCTGCCTCTACTCCTCCCCTCGACATTGGGGGACTTTATTGCTTTAACTAGCGTTGTTATTTGTCTTCTCTTAACATGCCCAAACCATCTTATTTTCCTCCCTTATCTTATCTACTATGCTAGCAGCTAGCCATTTCTAACCTATGTCTAAAAGCCTCATTTCTTATCCGTCTAACCTTGTGTGACTGCATCCGCCTAAGCATCTTCATCTCTACTACTGGCATGTTACGTGTCTGTGCCTTCTTGATTGCCTAACAGTCTGTTCCATATAGCATAGGCGGCGTACCGCAACTTTATAAAATTTCCCTTTTGGCCTAGTCGAGAAGTTCCTACCATACAGTATCCTTGAGACCGCTCTCCACCTACACCTGCCAGAATACGATGTGTAATGTCACTATCTATGCCCCCATTGACTTGTAAATACTTGAATTTAGGTGACTGCTACATTGCTTGGGCTTCAATTGTTATTTGAGCAGCTCCATTGAAATTGCAATAAAGGTAGATCCTTAGCCCTTTGTCCTTTAAAGCTACTCGCGGTTCTTTGCACCGCACATTTAAGGTCCTTTTACTTTCATCAAGACAATGAAATAAATAAATAAAATTGGATTAAAGTTGCAAATTGGACCAAACCACATGGACAAAAATAGTTTACTCTTTGTTTCTTTCCACTGATTTAAAACACCCTGACCTGCACTTGGATCTCCTGTTAACACCTTGCTGCCGCTGCTGCAACCTGTACTGCCGACTCAATTGCCTAACCCAGCAACTTTTCCTGCTGGGACAGCCACCTACACTTCTGTTGTTGTTGTTCCACTTTTTACTGCCCGCTGGAAACAGATTGCAATCACCCCTACCACACCTCCTTTGTCATGGTTTCTGTCTTATTTGCTAGCATCTGGTAAATATTTTTTTTATCTTTTCTCACAGCTCTGATCCCAATTGTTATAATCTGGCCCAGAAAAATATGCGCAGATGATCACTGATAATTTTTTAGCCTTCCCGTCTCAAGATTATTGAATATTATTAAGTAAGAGCACACCAAATTAAAAGACCCTAAACCCCTATTTTGCTCCTTTCATTGTTTGCTGTCATAAATAGACTAGTCTGCTGCTGCTCTCAGACTGGTCACCTCTGTATGCTGCAACTCCAGAGTGAGTGACATCCCACCGCTTCCACTAGAGCCTTTAATAGCCTCCACTAAGGAAACCATGCAAAGATAACCACCAGACTGCCATCCATGTGCCGCCGCCAGAGGTTTGTCGGATTTCAGAAATCCAGCTTTGAGCTTTTTTCAGTGGCGCGTGTGTTGCAACCGCCGACACCTTTGTCCTGGTCGGACATCTCTGGTTCTGTTTGCTTCTTCTGCCGTCGTCTGCCACGCAGGCTGCTGGAACCATAGTTTCAGCTCATTTGTTGCTGTGACTGCCCTGTTCCTGTTCTGGTTTCCTGTTCCTGTTCTGGTTCCCTGGATTCTTGCTTCTGTCCTGTTCCTGTCCTGGTTTCCACTTCTTGTCCCAGTTTCATGTTCTAGTCTCGTGCTTACGTTTAACTTTTATTTTTAACAAGCTAGGCATGATTAGCATCTACGCCCCAACTTGAGGAGGGTTGTTAATTATATTACCAGTTATTTGATTATTAAATTTTCTTGTTTAGCCCACATGCCCAAGTTATGTTTCTAGTTTGTTTCTTATATATCGAAGGTTCTCCTCTATTGCAGTTTGCAACATTCAGTTAATGAGTTAATTAATTTCAGTCTATTTTACAGCTTACATAGCCTCCTTTTTACCATTTCATTTTTCTAATCGAGTAATACTTCTGTTTGTTACACACACACACACTAAATGAAAGTTTAATAATAATAACAAAATAACAACAATAAAATTTAGAGAATTAAAAGAATAACCTGGAGAACAACAGACATGGCAGGAGTCAACCCCCAACATCTATTTACAAAGCACATGTTTTTAATGTGGGTTCTAATTCAGGTGTCTGGGGTTGCTTGAAAAAACACCCTAACCCAGAATCACAAGGAACACCTTTAATAAAAGTTGGTTTCACGCAACCCTTGATTATGGTAATTAAGTTACCTTGGTTTTATTGGCAAAAATTCTATGCGCACTCCTAATCTTCAAAGTGGTGTTGCCACAATAAAATTTTCTGGATAAAACAAGTTGAAGAAACCAAAACCTGACATAAAGCAGAATTTCATATCGGCACAATGCACAGGCAATAAAATTTTGTTTCACATTAGTTCCATGAATGTAAACTGGTTGTTTCACTGGGATTCTCATGTTGATGGCTTCTTGCATTATGTAGTAAAATGTTTTTCAGATCTACTGCTGCTAAAGTCTTCTCTAATGTTTGACTACGTGGTTATTCTGTGTTGTAGAGTTCTGCCAAAAAGAAGAGCACTGATTTAAAGTATGATATATTTGGGTGGATCATTCTTGCTGTTGGCCTTGTTGCATGGGTAGGGATGGCCAAGTCTAATGTTCCTCCACCTCCACGGACATAAGGAAATTTATTTTCTCATCAGTAAGTTGAGCTCCTTCTGTTACTAGACTACACATAAATGGCTAAGATGTGTGCCAACTTAGCACTTCAAGTGAGCTTATTAGTGCGTTATTTTATTTTTAAAATGTTATCGGTATATCCTAATGTGCACTGCCAGTAAAATAGCATGTGTATCGGTATGTTGCCAAATTTTGACTTTTTAAGTCTTCATAAACGCATATTATTTTGTGAAATCTTCATCATACAGTCTGCTTCATAACCTGCTTTCAAACCACCCCCCCCCCCCCCCCCCCCCCCCCCCCAAAAAAAAAAAAAAAAAAAAAACCACCCCAAGACATTAGGTGCAGATAAGTGCTTACTTGTAAAAAGTGCAATAACAGGAAAAATAAATAAAGTTAAATTTTTTCTTTTCCGAATAAAGAGTGCCTTGCTTGCCCCCTTAGCGATAGGCATGACACACACCTCTGCTGTGCCTAGAGAAATGTTCTTGCTCAGGTTTAATCGCTTTGCTTGAGTGCCTCGTCTGTGCTTTGTGCCCTTGGACTACAAGTGCAATAAAACAGAGAAACATAGTTTGGTGGATGTGAATTTCTACAACTCTTCATCTTGTTAGTTTTCTTGAAGTGGTGATATCGAATATCATAGGGGGGTTAGGAAGTTGACTCATCCAATACTCATTCGATATATATGAGTTTAAAAAGGTGTTGAGATTAGATTGGGTTGTGTTAGCACATGTAGTTAAGGACCAAATAAATTCAGGCGGCCTCACTTAGATACTAGGTACATTAAGATGATTTGAACTCCTTGGAACTCACGTCTTCTGTGGCTCCTACACATACTTCTAAGCTTGATTCCCCTTGGGAGATCTGGTGCCTTGGGCTAGTGAAAGGCAATGGATCTTCTTGAGTGACTCAAGGCAACAAATAATACCTATGAAGAGGGTATTCCTTGAACTCTCTCATAAGGGCAAGTAGCAGTATGCAATCGGTAACCCTTTAGCAGATGGAGATTCTGTGACCGTTTGCTTTGTTTTCGGCCTTCTAACACAGTTGTGTTTGATCACTAAGCTTCCTTGATTACTTTTTTCAAAGTTTGAATGGTCACATGATTGTCCAAGTCCATTTGCCAAAACTAGATGGCAATTGTTCAAACAGAACGAACGAAGTAACTCTATCGATAAAGATTCTCCTCCAAGATGAACATACTTCCTGCCTGTCATCGCACTTTCATTTGATTCTTCATGATTAGATTGTTTCATGTTTAGTTTGGGGTCAAGTCCCCACCATATAAATATAAAACCAAGTTAAGGTTGTTATCAAAAGTGTTGCCAAGTCTTTAGATAAAACCAGTGTCACAGACACTCTGATATGTGAAACATTGGTAATTAGTCAAGGCATGGTTGTTTCAGATGCTGCGACTTTTCTGTTATTTCTTGTGTATGTGGTAAGAATTGGTTAAAGTTAAGATCATCAATGGCATCTAGACTGTGCTATTGAGTGGGATATCATGGGGTACGTTTGTTTGTTTGTTTGTGGTTGCAATTTCGGGCGACGGGGACAAGGTAGCAAGTAGTCTATCAGTAAGTATGGTAGTTGAATGAATAAGATATGTTAGTAAGGCTTGAGTTGCAGGTCCTAGTGCATTCAAGTTTCTCTTTTTGGCAAGTAAAGTGGTGGTCATCTGGCAGATTCCTGGGCCGCACATTGCCATTGCTGGAAAGAAACATCTGATATTGGTCATAATATTATTAATTATATCTGCCAATTAGGTAGCTTCATATGTGTTGGTCTAGAATTGGTTTCTTTTGGAAATACGTTTTATATATATATATATATATAATTTTTTTTATAATCAAAAGGATCAAACGTTTTGGGACACGTAATCCCACTTGTTTTGGTTATCTTCTACGGATGCTCCCAGAAGCATATAATACTAATCAATCTTTATTCATCTTTTATTCGTCAATTTATATATTATTTAATTAATTTGCAGCAAAGATTACATGCTTTTATAGATCTCCTTTGGAGTTGATCCATCTATTTCTATATCATGATTATGACCATGATATTGATATTGTGTGTTTGCTTTAATGGCTCCATTAAGTGGCTCACTAATAGGATTTCTTTGCATTTAGTGGGTCTTTTCTTGTGCTCTTTAATTAATTTATTAAAGCAAGCATAATTAAAGTTTTTATTATTGTCTTTTTTAATTTGTTGGTGAGATCATTACGCGGATGCTGGAGGACCACGCGTCTAGGGCTAGATTTGATTATGTTATTATGCTTTCTTGAGTAAGAGCAACTATGGATTTGCATGATAGGGAAACTTTTGTTGCATGGACCCTAATTCATAATTTCAAAAGTTGAAGTGTGATTCTTGAAATATAAAACTATAACTCAAAGTAGGTTTTATGTTAAGAGGGATATAGATAAATTATGTTTTTATTGGTTGTTTTTTGGTATTATTATGAGGTATTAAGAATATGAGCCTTCGTTTTGTGCACAATTTGGATTGGCTTGTAACATCAAATGTGCTAAACTAGATTAGCGTACTGAAATGTTGCTCTCGTATTTGAACTTTTGTGATATTGGAGTTTACTTTATTCTAGGTATAAGAGCACTTACCTATACAATTTCATATGCTGTTATTGCAACTGGTTATGTACTTGAGCCATTATTGTTATTGTTAAGAGTCTTATTACAGTGTGAAAAACTCGGTCCAAATCGTTAAAACAACAAACCATAACAGTTGTATAGGGGAGCATTCGGACCATGTTATGGATAAGGTCCCCAAATCGGGACGAGTTTAGTCTAAATTAGATTTTTCACATAAAATCGGGCTTAAATCACTAGCAAATTTTCTTTTACTTATCTACTCACATACTGCGTTGCGTTGGACAAAAACCAGTTTTAAATAATATTGGACAATGGCAGACCAATACTATTTTGTAAATACAACTATCTAATAGGAATAAAAAAACATGTTGTATAAATAAGTGTGTTGGTGAAAATATATTATCATTATTTAATTTGTATGGCTGGTGAACTCTTCTTTATTTTTCTTTCAATTTGGTTTTTTAGTTGTTTTATTTTTAACTGTATATATGTAAAACATTTTAAAACATCAAAAATACCTTATATTAATGATATAAATTTTATTTAAAACTGATATGGGTTGAATATAATATATTTATAACTATATTTTTATCTTTGTTTTTTATATATATTTTTTTAAATTCTAGTTACATTAGCTTTTGTGTTTCTTAGCACTTATTTTCATAACAAGGTAATGTTTCATAAGTTGTAACCATGTCATTATGTGTTTATTTAATTTAAAGTGTATGCAACCCGCTAGTATATATATGGCATGTTCCATTTTTATTTTTTTGAATATGTTACTTTCTAGTAGAGGTGCAGAAATCAATTCAAACCCTAAACTGGTTTCGGTTAGAAGCTGCTTGGTTTGGTCAACAAATATTTGAAGCTGGTTTGAGTTTAAAATTACTTCTGGTTGAAACCATGCAATTGATTGGATTTGGATGGCTTTTAGGTTTTTTGGTCGGTTTTTTGTGAGCAATTTCGTTTGGTTTAACGATTTCAATGTATCTTCAATGGAGAGTATAAATTGGTGTCTCACTTAAGATTTCTATCAGTTTCGAACCAATTTCAAATAGTACCAGTTTCAAACTGGTTGGGTTTCGGTTTAGGCTCTTAATTTTGGTTCACAAATCGGTTTAAATGTGCACCTCTACTTCAATCGTCAAGCACCATATGAATACGAAAGCAATGGACTAACGAGAAAAAAAAAAAAAAAAAAAAAAAAACCGGCCTGGGCCTGAACCGTTCGGATTGGTGCTGGACTCTTTCCTTTTGGTGGTCCATAACTTTAGTTAGCATCATTGTCATGCTTTACCCTAAAAAACAAAACATAATAAAATTCACTTTTAACGAAATTTAGGCTTTGGATAAATATTATTCTGCAAAATATACTTTATTTGTGGTTTTCATAAATAAAGAGATATATATGCTAACTCCAAATTGAATGTAGTCACAATCATGTGCTTCAGAGGCATTCACTAAAAGTGGGATTAATAACAAGTAGAACTGATTATATTTTCAAAAACATAAACACTAATTAAATAAATAAAGTTTAGTTATTTTATCAACGTGAAAAAACGGTTTACACACAAATGTTGTGTGTGAATAATAATTTTTGTATATAGTCATATAGATGCCAAGAGATTGATTGCTAAATGTGAAAACTATAATTTGATCGCATCTACAAAACTTGTTAATGATTAGTCTGATATAGTTTCTTTAAAGTTAAAAATACAATAAACAACTAAGACTGGCTGTTGTTGTGGTAGCCGAGAACCAAAGCGCAAGCCACCTGGCTGACCACCCTGGTCGCGCACACCGCAACTAATAATCATTACATTCATATCTACTTTCTCTTCTTCCACTTTAAATTAAAAAAATTATCTCACTAAAAAATGTCGGAAATTGGGATGGCTCGTTTAAACCAAGTTTTAATCTCATGGACGACAACACTTTGACAAACTTTATGTTTAGTCCATTTTCCTGACGAGTTCATTCCGAAGACACAACCGACTCAAAAGTTAAAACGAACAGTTGAAAATGTTTCGATTGTTCAAGTAAAGAGCACTCTCATCATAAGAGTAAGGAGGTTCAACCCAACTGAAAGAGTCAGGCTTCGTAAAAGAAAAAATACTCCTTGGTCAAAAGAGAAAAATTAGCTTTGTGTCGTGCTTGGATTAATGTATATGAAGATCGCCGAGCCGGTATTTTGTTAATTTAGTTATTTATTTATAACATTTTGATTCAATATTCTTTTGTAGCCGACTATCAAAAGTAGAAGATGTTTTGGGCGAAAATAGACTCTTTCTATGAGCAAGTTGGTAGCAGAGAACGCACTGCACTTAATCGATGGTCGAGTTGGCATCGACCATAACTTAGCCGATTCAGACGCCCCACACAAGGATCAAATTGACCAATGGGAAGGGATCGGGGAAAAATCGACTAAAAGTGTCGATTCAGAATTTTCCGCAAACATTGACAAAATAAAGATAAGTATCGAGACAGAGGCAAATGCGAAAGCCTTTAAAGCTAGGTTGAAAAAATTGGCTTTTCTTACCCGTGACTTTAGTTCTCTCCCGAATCGAACAAAGCTTTAATGAAAAAGAAAAGGATCGTATTCAGAGGGAATTGGACATAACATTCGACCCCTCAATACCACCAATACTGTTCGCTTTGCACCGAGAAACTCACAGATTTGCTTTTGGTTGCCCGGGTGAAAACTTCCAAGGGAGGTCACCCATTCCTGGATTGCTGCCACCTGAGCACGCTTAACTATAAAGTTATTCTCTCATCCATAGCTAATACGCTTAAAACACATTGGTGATATTAAAGACAAGACATTCTTTATTAACCAGCAATCTCTACTATCCACGACCGATATGAGATTTGCCTAGTGGTTACAATCATCCCCCATTTGGACTCATCGTTTTCAATGAGGTTTGCCCCACCATCCTATCCATGGATGTGGGATTTGCCTAAGATGTTCATTTGAGCACCCCCCGGGGACTCACCATCATTGATAAGGTTTGCCCCACCATTACGAACACACAGGAGTGGATCTGATACCATTTGTAACATCCGGCCCCTCGTACCAATAATATTGTCTGCTTTGCCCATGAGGAGCTCACGGATTTGCTTTTGGTTGCTCGGGTGAAAACTTTCTAGGGAGGTCACCTATTCCTGGATTGCTGTCACTTGAGCACGCTTAACTATGGAGTTCTTCTCTCATCCACAGCTAATACGCACAAAACGCGTTGGTGATATTAGACGCATGACATTTCTTATGAACCTACAATCTCTGCTATCCACGGCCGATGTGAGATTTGTCTATGGTGTTACAGAAGAAGATTAGTTAGATTACTTTTTTTTATTTTTTATGTTTTTTTTTTATGTGTTTATTATTTTTATATATCTAATGATTTTATTTGATTATAATATTTAATCTTATATTATTGCTTTACATTTAAAAAAATTAGATACATTAAGTAATTTGTTAAAACCTCTAATCACTTGATTCAAACAGGGTCAGACTATTTGATTAACGGCTCTATATAATGTCCATCAATATTCAGTCAACGTCACATGTCGCAAAATTACAGAACAACTTGATCAGGGGTTTTATCTCACAACATATAGCCTAATATCTTGTAATGTATTTATTAAATTAGAATTCATGAACCAAATGTTATACAGAAATTGGTGGAATGTATAGTAGTACATGATCATTTGTTATAGAATATAATAATTATTGCAGAAATGATTTATAAAAAGTTAATCATATGCCTTTAACAAAGTTCATTTGTAAAAGCATGACCACTTTTGAGTCACTTTAATTCTATATTATCATGATAGTACGTAGCCTATATAGTTAAGGAAACGAGACACTTAGATAATATTAACATTCTATAAGGTTTAACTATACTTATTCTCTAAAAAACTAAATAAGAATGAAAATAGAACACTTCAAAATTTTAAGTACACCATTATGTGTTGTAACATATCTTTTGATTTTACATTCATTCATACTCATATCGCGTCTTATATTGCGAGTTGACTTCCTCGATAACGAGATCTGATCCAATTGCTTGTTGTATATACGAAGTTATGGCATCAATATAATACATAAATCAATTAGATATTAATATATTTGCGCACTCGTGACAAACATGCATTATATTTTGTCATTTCGATTGAGATTGATGAACAATCTATCGGGTATGACGAACCAATAGAGTTTTCTAAAAAGTAAAGCTATAGCTTCTCAATGGGACGTGAATAAATCCGATGCTTATATGATCTTTTTGTTGTTATATTTTGTAATTTAGCTTAAAGTAAATTATAGACTATGTTTTTTACCATATAGTACATTACAAAGATGTGTACATTAATTTTGATAATTTCAGTGTATATACTTTATCTGAAATTTAAAATACTTTTTGTTCTTTACCTAGCACGTGTTAATTTTTCTGTTAACTTTAAATAAAATAACTATTTAGCCCAGATAATAAAATCACATTTTATTATCTATATCTTTATTTTCTTTCTTTTATTTCTTTTTTTAAGTTCTTTTTAGCACTTTTATATTATAGATTTCTCTAAAACTATATTAGTTAATTACTAATTTATTATAAGATTATATTTTTTCATGATTAATTTAATATAATTTATTTATTATTTGATTGTAAGCTTTAAGTACTCCCTTCAAAATCTCTGTATAACTTATTTTTTATAATTTAAATACACCATCTTTATCTGACCACAGGAATACGGATGACCGGCAAACTACGATTATCTAATTCGTAATACTAAAATGTCCTGATACCTAATGTTCATTAAAACCCTTCTAGAGAATACTTTTAATCATCTTCATTAAAACCCTTTCCGAAGAGCTTTCCTATAATGTTATTAGGTAACTGATTTTCTTCATCGCCGGGTAATCGCTTATCAACAATTGATCAAACTTGGTAAATCTATAATCAGTTGATCAATTTGATGCTTCAAGTAGCGCATTTGCAATCAGAATGCATCCCCAAGCATTGTGTAACGCTTATTTTGTATACTCTTCAACGTATTCTGTTTATTTTCTTTAAATATTTTGATTTCAATGTGTAATACAACGACATGCCTTGTGTTATTTAGTTCATTTAATTTTAGAGCTGGATTGCTTATTTTACCTTTTTGTTTGATTCAATATGCACTATATATGTTTAGCGAAATATTACAGCAAACATGTCAAACAAATGAAAATAATAAACTATAGATTATAATAATTATAAAATGAGTCATTAATTAACTTAATCAAACAAAAAAATTATATAATAATCATTAATATAATTATATATTATGTTATAAATAAGTTCATTAAATATATAGTTAATGTCATTTTAAAATAATTTATAAATAAAAGTGATAAAAGAAAAAAAAGAAAAAAAGAAAGAAAAAAAAATAAGTGAGTCACAGATTGTATCTTTTAACTAACATTATACATTTTGCCCTTTGAGCAAATAATAATTTATCCTAAATTAGTTAAGAGGATAAAAACTATACAAAATTTTTAAATATATAACACACAATGTAATTATTAAAGAACTAGGTTATAACCCCGTGTATTGCACTGGTTAAATAAAAAAAAATACTAAATATTTATAACGAAGAGTTAGGAACTGTAAAACGTCAAATATAAAGATACTTTGATTAGCTAATAAAACACTTTTAATATTCTTAAAACTTTCCTTTAAAAAGTTATTGCTTTGAAAAAAATCATTTTGTTTATCAATATCTCACTCTTTAAAAACTATGGGCTTGTTTTGTAAAAAATGTTTATATGTAAAACTTTTACTTTTTAAAAGATTGATTTTAAAATATTTCATAATTTAAAAGGTTTTGCTGTTTTAGAAAAAAATCATAGTTTTAGACAATTTGATTTTATAAAAGTATATTTTTATTCAAAATATTAGTTTTTATTTAATGAAAAAATGTTTTTAAGAAATTAATAATTAAAAAAAGATATGAATTTATAATATAGAGAGAGAAGAGAGAAAAAAATAAGAATTAGTTATTTGAATTTTTAAAATGGAATAAATAGTTTGGGCGGGAAAACTAATATGAAATGCTTTGTGGGAATGCCATGTTGCACCACATGTAAATGATTATTAGGTTAGATATTACACAATCTATAATTTACTATATACTTTAAGATTTAATTTGTAATATACTCTTTACGTTATAAGTTTCAAATGCGTTCGTAAATTACATGATAATGCTAGAAATTTTTTTTAAGGATTGTATAAAATGATAGGAATCAAAACCTGGATTATACTTATAGTTCGGGTTAAAAAGAATACCCACGACAATTATTTAGAATCTCGGGACACTTATACTACTCATGTAGGCCTAAACTCATATAGATTTAGGTTTTCCAACCGATTTGTGTCATGTTACATCAGCC
Organism: Flaveria robusta; assembly: GCA_025506415.1. Lineage (NCBI taxonomy): Eukaryota > Viridiplantae > Streptophyta > Magnoliopsida > Asterales > Asteraceae > Flaveria > Flaveria robusta. The sequence goes on along the minus strand of CM046471.1, from coordinate 665,108 downwards.
TATGGCTGCCCTCCTATATGACTCATGTTGTTAGGCTATACGGGTTGTATAGGGTTAGCGGTTATTTATCATTTATGTTGATTAATATATAGGAATATTACCACATGTATCAAAGAATTTTACATCGTGTAACATAATTTGTAAGCATATAAAGTAATCTTATGTCGTGTCAAATAATTAGCATGCATAACAAGAAATGTTACATTAGTGAAATAATTGACAAGCAATATTGGGAAATCTTATTCTCTACCTCATATTAAATATCCAATGTTTGGATCAATAACTTCGATAAAAATCAAACATTTTGGCTTCAAGAAAACCACAAACATTAAATGCGACCAAATCATCTTCTAGATTTTGAGCAATTTAAATGATTGTGTATCAGTTACCACCAATAACATCAAGTTATCATGTGACCATACCAGTTGTGTTTTTCTTTGATCATCGGGTGACTATGACATAGTCATCCTTGCATCATCTGTTAATATCCTAATCCACCAATCCACCACGAGGAATGGAAGCTTAAAAACAATGTAATGGTTTGACTTTAATAAAGCTAATGACTAATAAGTGAATATATGCTATACCCAATCATTTCATACAACCCCCTTTCAAAGGAGATTCGCCTCTCAAATCATTGTTAGGAGATTCACTACCTATAGTAAGATTCATCGCCGAGTAGATAGTTGATGTCCTAGAATGATGTCGTTAATGACTTTTCTAAATAACTTAAGGAAATTGAAGAAAATGAAAGAATATAGTAAGTTTTGACGGAATCTTATATTGCATCCAATCATTGGTACGCATAACGAGAAATCTTACATCATGTTAAATAATTTACACCTATATCAAGAAATCTTATCTCATATCAACATAATTTATATGTTTATCAAGGAATCTTATGTCATGTCAAATGATTCACATACATTTTAATAACTAATTTATTTGATAGGATAGGTCTATATGAGTCATATAGGTGTCTCGTGTAGCCCCATACAAACTTGAAGAGACAGATTGATTGATATGGCATGACACAACCTTGTTAGCAAACCCTAAAGCTTTATGACTCATATCACCTTATACGAGTTGTATAAAGGATGTCAATTTAATAAGTTGGTGTATCTATAACATCACCTTACTTATATGCATATCATGCTTAGTAAACATTTTCTAGATATCAATAACAATACTATGAGATAATCCATATGTTCATTTATTAATTTATATAGAAAACAAGATAAAACACACCTATAAATGTTATTCTATCTTTGTATGTCTAGAAATAACAGATAATAAAGCAATATGAATTATGATGATGAAAAGACATAACATCTTATAGAAATTTGTTTGGCAGTTAATTTAGTTGACTGATGAATAGTTATTAGCCTCATTTAGCGGTTAATCAATAACCAAAGTGGTCATTAGATTGGTTGGTGAAAAAATGGGTTATTATGTTGTCGTCAAACCAGCTAAATCTGATTATTATTGTGCCTTACCATATTGTTAGAAAAGTGGGATCTCATGACGGACACTTAAGACAGTGATATTCATTATCGAAAACTAGACGAGAATTCGTAGGTGATACCTCGTCGACTAAACCAACGTGGGTGGTAGGTTCCCGATGAAATTTGGAGACGACTTATTGTTGAAACAAATCCCAAACACGTCTATAAGACTAGAATTTCATTCTTTACCTAATATAATGAGGGTTTGTTAGTAATAAAATTAGCAACGACCTCTTCACTTGAAAAAGCCTTTGTGGTGATAATGGTTGTTGTATGTTATTAATGTATGTATGCATGTATGCATGCATGCATGCATACATGTCTATATGCATGCCTGTGTGCACGTGTGCCTATGTGCACGTATGCATGTGTGCATGTGTGTGTATGTATGTGTGTGTGTGTATATGTATGTCTGTATGTATGTTTGTATGTATGTCTGTATGTATGTACGTACGTACGTATGTATGTATGTATGTATATAATAGATAAGACAGTTGTTATTTTATCATTGTATTTACATATTAATACACAATGATGTTATTTACTATTGTGTTTTTCAAAATTTATCACTAAAAAAACAATGACATTCAAGAAAAAATAATAAAAAACAAAAAAGACACAATGATGAACAAAAAGACAAAGACGTAACTTTTTTAAACTTTTATATATATCAATACTATATTGGTTTTAAAGATAAATATATTTATTTGATGGTACAGTGTAAAAAATAATAATAATGTCAGATGTAAATGTTATGAGTGTTTAGAATAAGCTGAGGAACTTAAATAAAAGTCAATAAAAATGGTTATAAGTAACAAACTCTAACAACATTTTTTGTTATAATTTAATTTTAACCATTAATTAAAAAGACCATTGGTTAAGATTCTCCTTACACTTTTACATAAAACATTTTTTTTATTTGAACCCTTACACACACGTATATATCTTTTGGTTATGATGTTTTTTATTAATTAAACCAAAACCATCGTAAATAGACCTTTTCATTTCCAACATCTTTTAAAATCGAGTCGAGTCCAACATACTTTTTGAAACAGTTTTTTAAAAATTCATTTAAGTTTTTTAACGCTAAATTTCACAACAATGTAATTATTGTGCGTTGTGTTTATTTTTATTTATGTATTGCCATAGTTTGTGTTTAAAATCGAGCCGCTGTAGCACAAGTAAATAAGGCCCTCGTTTTATACATAAAGAAGTCCATAATCCGATTAAAGATGCATTGTTTTTTCTTAAGGATGCAGTCTCTTTTAAAACAATGATGGAATTAAAAATCATTTATTTTATGTTTTAATGGAAATCCAACATATATATATTTCATAGCTTAAGAGCACTGTGGAGTGTGGACAGCCGACTTATATCAGATATTAATATAATGCTGTGCAATTAAACCGGCCAATATACATGACAAATTAATTATGTAGCTAGCTAGGTACAAATAAACTATGATATATATATTCAATTCAATTCAATTCCTGGATTTAACCTACAAATTAGATCACAGTACTAATTATTTTGGACGACGCGCGTAAGAGTTCCATTTAGCTTTGATCAAGTATAAATTCTACTCATTTTATTCGTAATCCCAGTCAACTAATTAATATGATATTAATAGCGTTTTTATTAGTTTTGATTTTGAAGATAGAAAGTTCATTCAGTTTCTTGTTAAATGAAATTTCTTTAGTGAGGGTATATACTTAAACTAGCACTAGTGGTAATCCCGCGCGTTGCGGCGGTACGACTATTGCATGATTTTTTAAAATTTCGATTTTAGTCAGTATCGGCTCAGTGCGTTATGATGTAAATTAAAAATCAAAATATAACTATTGAAAAATTGAATGAAAGAAAATAATTACGTATATTACAAAAGTCTTTAAGACAATTATATTATCCTAACAAGATTAGTGAAAGCATGGGTAGTATTTGTGGTCAGAAATCACTTATTACCAAGATTTTAGGGGTTCATTATAGTTTAGAGTTTTATGATCATCGGATGCAACTTTCAATAGTGATTTGCATAGAGCGGAGAAAGTTAATGGATAAATTATCACAACAAATTACCATATTATTTTTATTGAGCTTTTAACAACCGGCAAGGAAAATGAAAGAGGGATTACCGCTCAATCGTAGTAAATGAACCGAATAAAGTAAATGACGGTTTTGTTTGGTCACGTGTATATGCTTTAGCATTTGTATTATAAGCATCATATATTATATTTTATTGTAAGGGTATAAATAAAAAAAATGGTTAATTTTTTGAAATTTAAGCATGATTTTCATATGGGTGTCTTAATACATATGTAAAATTATAATTCAATCCTGCTTTCACTTTATTATAAAAGATATATAGATAAATATTAAAATTATTAAACTCACAATATGCCTCTAGAAAAATATTAGTATTATAGTTATTATAAACATGAAAGATATATATATATATATATATATATATATATATAAGTTATATACTTAAATTTAATAAAATAATACTAATTTAAATAATATTTAGTTATAAAAATAATTACTAATATAAATTTAAATGTCAATTTATAGTATCATATTATTAAATAATGTATCAACAATGTTTATTAAATACATAAAAAGACAAAGGTAAAAATACCAAGGTATATAAAATTTAATTGATAAATTTACCATATTGCCCGTAAAGTATCTTAAAATCTTAATCAAATCTCTATTCTACCCCTCTTAAATATCTTACACTCCTTTGTACATATTGATTCAAAACTTGTATGTTTGATAAAATTACATATCTATCTAGAGAGATTTATTATAAAGTAGTATAGATATAAGTATTTAAATAAAATAATATTTATTTAAATAGTAGTTAGTTAAAAAAAATATGATCAATGATTATAAAGTTAAATATGAATTTATATTATTATAAATAAATAAAACTTTAGTTTTAAAAGTATGATTAGTAATTATAAATTTAAATGTCAATTTATATTATTATAAATAAAATAAAACTTAATGAAGTGAATCAAATAATATCATTTTATTGAATAATGTATTAATAATGTGTATTACATAAAAAAAATAATTAGAAAAAGTTAATTAAATGGGGGTAAAAGTGAATTATTGCATAAACCATTTGTACTCTATGCTTAAAATATTGTATAGATGTCTTACATTTTACATAAAATTACCATCTTATTCTTCTAATATGTATTATATAGTAGTATAGATAATACTTAATTTTAATAATATATAGTTCTAAATATATATATAGTAAATGTAAATTTAATTATTATTTTAAAAGCATTATTAATAAGATAATACTTAATTTAGTGAATTAAATAATGCATTAATTATAAGAAGTATATTTAATAAGGGCAATTTAGGAACTATTGCATAACACACTTGTATATTATGCTTAAAAAGTTGTCTTAGGTGTCTTACATTTTGAATAAAATTACAATTGTATCCTCCTATATGCTTTATATAGTAGTATAGATTAGTAACCTGTGTATTACACGAGTTGAATAAATAAAATATTAAACATAATAAAATTTATTGGTTTAAAACGATATTTTAAAATAAGAAATAAATGAAATTACGTATGAGTAAAGATATAAGCAATGAAACAATAATATCAACTTTTTAAACTTTTTTGTTTAAAAAAAAACTAAACATTTTGTTTCAAAACAAATTGTTTTAATTTTTTTTATTATTATAACTCCCGATTTTAATTATCTTCTATTTATAAGTACTTTACTTTTTAAAAATATCAATTTTAAGATATTTTATTTTTTAAAAAACCCTCTGATGTTTTAAAGAACTTTTTATTTAATAAAAAAATTGTTTCTTTATAAGTAACATAAATATAAAACTTTTTTAAAAAAAAGTATTTTTAGTCTATTAAAAAATTATGTATTATAATTAGTAATTATAGTAATTATTATATAGGAGAGAAAATCGGGAAAAAAATAATGAGAAGGAATATGGTGTTGCCATGTGTCCCTCTTATTTACCCTTTTATTAGAGTAAAGAGAAGAGATTCACTTAAAGTTTAATTTGAATCAAAAATTAATTTCAAAATGACAGTTTCACTAATTTTTTATTATTAAACAAATGATACTACACCACCTTAGATTAACCAAATGCTAGTATGAATCTAACCATCTATATATACCTAATTCAAATACCAGAAGGAAAAAAAAAAATGATAAACGAAAAAGAAATTTAAGAAAGGGAAAGGAACTCCAAAGGCCGGCTAGCTAGATCGAATCAATCTTTTGAAATATAACCAAATCGAATCAGTTAGTTTATTAAGATCAAATCGGTTTTAAAAACCGAAACGATTACTAATTAAGAAGTTTAAAAATAAATAAATAGAAAACAACCGAAAAAATTAGAAAATTGAAAAATTATATATATGAAAGTGTTTAATATGTAGAAATTCGAGGCTAGCAGTGAGAGGAAAATGAAATCTTCTAGCCATGACTAGGATACACAAAGACGCATTAACTAACCATGGTTGGTTAACAAGCCCAATGAAGGAGAAGGACCATTCTTTTTCCATGTAGTATATATACAAACCACCTCACATGCAAGCTTTCTCACTACACATTTACCAGCTTAAACACTAACTAATTGCATAAGTACTCTCAAATAAGAAAATGAAAATCCTCTTGAAGGCAAGCTTCTTTCTTCTAGTCCTATGCTTTGTGGTAGCCTTTTACATCAATCTCTCACTCTCACATCTCTTTTTTATTTCTCTTGTGTCCCTCTTCCCTTTTTTTTGTTAACATATGGTTAGTCCCTGGTGGATTTGCATGGAGAAATCCCAATTTGAACCCGACTAAGATCCCAGGTCCGGTGGGCTGGCCATTCCTAGGGATCTTACCTAAAATGGGTCCTCATGCTCATCGGAAGCTAGCCTCTATGGCTAGCTCCATGGGTGCAACTCGTCTTATGGCATTTAGCCTTGGCTCGACGCGGGTTGTTATTACTAGCCATCCAGAGACTGCTAAGGAAATCTTATGTGGTAGCGCCTTTTCGGATCGTCCTATAAAGGAATCCGCTAGTTTGTTGATGTTTGAGCGAGCCTTGGGTTTGCACCTTCTGGGAAGTATTGGAGACATCTAAGAAGGATTGCTGCAAACCATATGTTCTCTCCAAAAAGGTTTTAAGCCTCGAGTGTCTTCGACAACGTGTGTGCGATCAAATGATCGAAAAGGTGTCATACGAGATGAGTGTGGGAGGGATTGTGGAGTTAAGGGGATATTTCAAAAGTGTTCTTTGAGAAATGTTATAGAGAGTGTGTTTGGGAGTGGATTAGGTTAGATATAGAAGAAGAATTAGGGTTTATGGTGAAGGAAGGATATGAGTTGATAAGTGAATTTAATTGGGGAGATTATTTTCCAATTAGGGTTTGGACTTTACTGGAGTCAAGAGGAGATGTCAAAAGTTGACTTTGAAAGTCAAAAGACTTGTTGGTCAAATTATTGAGGAAAGAAGAAGAGAAGGTGAAGGTACAAACAATGGCAGAAATGACTTTCTTAGTGTATTGTTGTCTTTGCCTGAGGAGGATCAACTCAACCATGATGATATGGTAGCTGTCTTATGGGTAATTAAGTTTCTCTTTTCATCTTTCGATCTCTATACTATATTTAATTTGTTTGCATGGTAAATTTTTTTTTATTCTGTTTCTCTCTCTAGTTAGTTTATCAATGTTTTCAGAACCGGATCGGACGTCGAGCCGGACTCCTTACTGGTTTGGTGGTCGGACCGGTCGGACCGGATTTAAGAACCGGATGACGTCATAATTATATATATAATTAAATATAAGTATATATCTATTTTATAGTTATATATAAAACTTAACCATATTTTTATATCCAACATACTATTTATGGTTCAACACCCCGTTTTCACCCCATTAAAATCAAAAAAATAAAAAAAAAAAACAAATCCGGTCCGAACCGGTCCGGTTTCCCCGTCCGACCAGCGGTTCGGGATGAACCGGCCGGTTCGACCGCCCAAAGACGAATCGATGAGAACCGGACGGCCACCCAGCCGATCCCCCGTCGAACCGGTCAGACCGGCCGGTCCGATCTGGTCTCAAAAACATTGTTTTATATATGTATAGTTATAGTTATTTACACATGTTTATTTCTTTCTCTCTCATGCACATCCATATTTTTCT